>DWRA01002422.1:0-14078 GCA_018250295.1 Spathilepia clonius
TGTCCATAGGCGACGGTGACTACTTTCCATCAGGTAGCCCGTCTGCCTTATCGTTAGGTAGTATATAAAAAAAAACAATCATGTCGTCGTCAACCCACTACTGTCCCAATGCTAGGCACAGATCTTCTCTCAGAGTGAGAGGGGTTAGCTCATAGTCCACTGCGCTGGCCATGTGCGAATTGGTAGACTTCACACACTTTTTGAAGACTTCTTTTTTCAAATAACTCTCACGTGTGCAGGTTTCCTCGCGATGTTTTCCTTTACGGTTATAACAAGTGAATAATTAATTTATAATACGCACATAACTTAGAAAAATCAGAGATCCGTGAGGTTTGAACCTCGGACCCGTCGATCGAGAGGCCGTGTTTCAACCACTGGGCTGGGCACATTGATACAGTAGGCACTACAACTCAAGTCTTCCCGACAAGTCTATGTAACTTCTCGTGTGATCTTGCATATCAAGGGACTTACAAGAGTAAACCAAATTCTAAAACTCCTGCTCGATACATCAGTGACCAATGATGACCCAGAAACTGGTCACTTTAAAGGTAACATATATTTTAGCTATAGCAGCAGTATTTGCGTCGTGTTCCGGTCTGAGTGATGTATGGGAACTAATCCCGGACTAAAGCTTCACACGTGAATAATTCAAGATCAGACTACACGCACGCTGCCTTAATCTAGGCTGGTGTTGACCTCCTGTTACACTTATATTACAGCACCTTGCCTCACACTTCAGTGGAAACTTTAATATAACATGTTTAAACACTTCAATTTTGCAGAAGTATCAAATGTTATGTAGCATGCTTTCCTCTAATAGTAAGCAACCGCTATTGCATATATGTATCGTTCAACCCAGATAATATTGTTGTCCTTCCTGACGTCTGTCACAGATGCATTGCAACCACCGAGGACTAAGTTGGACTGCCTCGTTAGCCAAGCGTGCCAGCCGAACCATGCTTAACGATGCTGTTATAAATCAGAAATATGTATGTAGTTGGCATGGTGGTGCCTCCCAGGCCTTATTAAAAATTATACTACAATACATATATAAATATAGCTAAATCGTATATAGTATAGTATAGTATATAGTAGAATATATATCTGTTAATCCCGGACAAGTGAGGCCCGTGAATAATTCAAGATCGAGCAAGACGCCGTCAATCCGTCCGAGTGGTGTCGCACCTTAATGTATCGCTAGTCTGTCAGTGGCTCTTGTTATATATTGGTGGTGACTTAACATACGTAATGGAACGTTTTATTGTGCTTTACATTTCTTTGGATTTTGTTCGAACTTACGTACCCTATTAGGTGTTATTCGGGAATGAATTTTCAAAAAATTCACATAATCTTTAACCGTGTTTGTTTGTTTATTTTTATTGTTTATACGATGAAAGTAGTGCAATCTACTAATGGTAAATGACTACTGCCGCCCATAGATATCTGTAATCAACCCTAGATGAGAATAGAGTTCTACCTGAGTTCGACCACAGATGCGTTACTACACCTGAAGACTAAGTTATACCGCCTCAGATAAGTTTGTCTAACTGAGTACACCCTTCAAACTATATAGAACATGCAATGCTTAACATAGTTGTAATTAGGCAGGAATAGGTGTGGCGTTGGTGTTGCCTGAAAGTCGATTTGATACTTATAAGTGCCGAATATTATTTTCAGTAATATTTTGTTATTCCCCTATTTTTTTCTGTATGATTAGTCTTTTGTATTTTTGAATGTTTCAATACAATTTACTTTGATGTTCAAATCAGATATAAATTCAAATTTAGAGTAACATCTAAGTTTTATAGCCGCCGGCCTATTTCTCTTAATAGTAAAATGGATTCACTTAATCCAACAACCCACTACGAAAACAATGCGGGATTAGTTCAAGCAAAGTTTGTCGCTAATATAAACCCAGCCTACTACATATATTGCAGACAGTCTTTTGTGATAAGAAATATGCTAAAACCTTATATGAGTCGTGACGCACATGAAATTAAAGGGCATGACAGAGAGTTTTACCGCAAACGAGGTTAGACGTATTACGGACGACTTTACGACGTGCTCAAACTGATATTAATGCTTGGCGAAATTATAATAATTTGAGAATGAGTCTTGAAAATAATGAATGTCATGTTCATCTTTTATCTAAATTTGATGTATATCCGAACGTTTGACATTATGGAAGTGGCTATGGGTACTGTGGCTCACCACCGCCATATTTTTTTCTGTATAGCGCTGACTGTGTTTAGGTGTGACTGGTGTGATAAGACGTACTCATCCGAGACGTTCCAACTTAGTCCTCAAAGGTAGAACCGCATTTGTAGCCGACCGGAGGTAGGAGTCTAGTCTTATATGGTGTCTATTACAGATGTCTGTAGGCAGTTGCCACTTACCACCAAGTGTACGCGTGCTCGTTTGCTACATTCGTCAAATAAAAAAAGTTTATGACTAATTGTTGTAAGACATTTAGCCATTTTATATCTGTAATAATTTTGAACTAATTAACTGTTATTAACTTTGTAACTTATTTTGAAATCATAACAGGTAGGTTTAAACCTAGCACCAACAAGGTACCATTTTAAAAACTTCATCATAATCTGTTTGTAAGATATTTAAATTACAGCTTTTAGTCGTCTGAATACTTTCTATAATATTATTTAAATAATGTTTATTGACTGCATTTTTAAGTAATTTATTTATTTCGTAACCAATTTAACACAATTTTAACCCTCCATTATCAAGGCATTTAACACTATTTTCATACACAACAAACCCTACGCTAAGAATTTGAATGTTCATTTAAACCTTTTATTTTGAGTGTGACTTTAATGTATAGTATAATTATATCTATATATTTCTTTTTCAGGTAAGCCATAGGTTTGCAAAAGTACGGTCACGTTAGCAGGTGTCAATCTATTCTAAGTAAGTGTTTTATTAAATTATTATTTAAATTTTATTAAATTTCTTCTTATTTGTTTTACAGGGCATTCTTTGTACATAATTCATTTTAGTTTTCAATTAGCAATTTTTTTTTAATTAATTGAAATTATTTCGTTAATGAAAAGATTAATTGGAAGGCTGGACCTACAGAGCATATATCGTAAATTTAAATGGCCAGTGTCTTGTATTTACAAAACATCTCTAAATCTTTAGTTTTACGCACTTGTCTAAAAGCCTCCCACAATGCAGCATCAAAGTACACTACGTTGTAAACCTTTAAGTATCGTCCGCAAATGTCACGTTAACTAACGCTGCTGCAAAATGAACCCAATGTCCGAGCAATAAAGTTTAATATCTTGGTACCACGGTGCCTGGACACTGTTGACCACGAATTTTATTCTTATGTGTTCGTACTAAAGTTAGAATTTAATTACTTCGCTCCGGCTAGAATAAACGGAATAGACAAACTTCAGTTTTATTATCCGTGTAATAAAGTTGAAATTTAATTGTTTGGAATGGACAGTTCTCTTGCACATATATAGACAACAAAGGAATTAAAACTCTAGGTATAAGCAATAAAGTCAAAATTTACTTGTCTTTCCTACATCGTAAAACTGCAATGTCAAGGTCTACGAATGCAATGCTTTTTGTATCCTATGGTTTATACAATAAGATCTAAATTCGTACTATTTATATCTCGGGTGCATTTTATTTAGTCTTCTGAAGAGCTTGCACTCCCGAAGGGTTGCTTTGTCAAAGTAATGGTTGACAGGCAAAAGTATACAAGTGATGAAGTGTTCGCTATTTCTGTTGGATTGTCATTGTTGGCGCTTTAGCTATTTCTGGGAAATTGTTATTTTCTAATAGATGATGCAGTTCTTTGCTATATGTGTCAATTAGACATATACTCCACGTAACACTTAGTGCTAGTATTTTTTGTTTTTTCGTAAGTTCGGAATAGCAAACGAAGTGGTCACTACCGCCCGCGAGTCTTATAAAGTACCGCCCACGGACGTCTGTGACTAAGTTCATATAGAAAAGGTTCTACATAAAGCCGATTCCAGATGTGTTGCCAGTCCTGAGGAGTAAGATGACCTTGTATGTAAATCTGTCGGCATGGGTGACACCGAAAGCAAAAATATTTCACGCTAGAAGTATGGCGGTGGTAACTCGAGATTTTCTTGCTTGTCGGCGTGACCTGCCCTGCAAGGATATTTTAGCGAACTCAAAGTAAAACGAAGAACTGCAATGGATCATAAATTCTTTACTATTCATGACGAGAATACCTCTTAAGTAACAGTATCCTTTTCATTACGACGTGGAGGCTTACACCCAAAATAAACGGCAAAATTGTACCTGTATGGAAAATTAAAACCATATAAATAACAAGACAATGTTACACCCACCGGCTGTGAGACCTGAGCTAATTCTAGGTATACTCGTGTTGGTCATACGTGGTTAAATGATATCAAATTATATGTGGTGATCTCAACATTATCTTTACTGAGAAGAATATCTCGTGACTACCAAGGTGTCAGTTCTCTGTTGAAATCTCTTTCGAAGTCTCTAGATATATTACCGATTCGATTCTTAGAATACGTTTATTTTTTGCTAGTACAGACATATATTCTTAATTGATTTTTGTTTTATTATATAGAATTAGCAAAGAACTTGCAAGACCACCCATACATTGCAACCCCACAGGACTAAGTTGGAACGCTTCGGACACGTATGTCTCCCTTACCACGTCCTTCAAACCAGAAAACCGTTTAACAGAGTTTTTTGAAATAGCAAAAGACGTTTCGTGTGTAGCTTTGATACGACGATACTTGTACCATTCTCATTAATTCCTATTCATTCACACGTGAACTTTGCCATACAAATTCCGTATTCCATAAAAGGTTTCCGTAATTGTTCACTAAACGCTAGTTGTAGTTCAAATTGAGTGATTGTACTCCCACGTGGCGTGGGCGGTAATGGGTTCGATGGGTTGCTATATCTTAGCGCTGATAAACGTTTAACTTGAACAAAGGAAAATACTAGGTTAGGATGAGTCAATTCATGGTACTATATGGTCTATGATAAGCTTCTCGGTTACCCAATGGAAAGTTTTCTGTGTTTTTTAAACGGTTGTCACTTGATTGAAAGGTGAAGGAAAATGTTTTATCGACGTGAACCTATCCAAGATTACCTAAATAGAAGTGTTCGTGGTTCCGCGATGCCGATACCGCCGCACCTATCTAAGCTTTATAAAAACTGGTATAAAGATTAAAGTAAGACATTTTTATGTATAATATTATTATGATATTGATAGAATCGTCCTTTTTTGGTACATCAATTTCATTAAAAAAATATAAGATCTCTATTAATGCTCACATTTCCGATATGTTAAAGTATAACTAAAATATTCGTCATGCTAATTGACTTAAACCATGCAGTGTTGTAATAATTATTATGACAGTTGTAATTGTAAACAATTGATTAAGTTAGTCTGAACAAATGGTTTTATGAGCTCTTCGAGAGTTGTGCGGTGTCTCATCTAGACATTTATCTTATATCGTTAGTGAAGCGTCCTACAGTACTTTCATGTCACATATATTCATGTATTATGTACTAACTTCTTGAATTTAAAGTCGTATAACAAAAATATAAAATGGTGTTCATTGTTTATTATAAGGCGCATTGTCTAATTGCCACAGAATGCCGCTACATTCGCAATAAGTCAAGAGGTTAATTGAGTGGCAGTACGCGTGATGCAACACGACCAGAGACACCCACGAGCTATCAGTGTCTGGAGAATGTGACATGGCGTGGGCTGTTTCTGACAATGCGTTGATCGATTGTTTTTTTTAATTAAATCGATTTATCTATACAAGGAAAAGATACCTATACTAGGTATCGAACCGCGGTTCTGTTGCGTATAAAACTAAACCAACTTTTCTTAATATGTTTTGCCGGTTGATTTAAAGCGACCTTTGTCGTCAGGAGTAGCTAGTCTGTTAGTAGGCAACAATAATCATTAACCATACCAGTCATTATTAAGAAAATAAACATTGTTACATAGAGATCTTAAATATGTTAGAAAAGAAGTAGCTTGATTTTAAAGGTAAAGAAAAGCAAGTGATCCAACTTAGTTTTTAGAGGTAGCAAACGTAAATAGGCATCTATGTTTATTAGAGGTTCATCAAGATGTCCATTAGCGGTACTGTGGCTACCTTAATTTCATAAAAAGTGCTAGATATCACTGTTGCGAAAATTTGTATGGTGACTTAATTATGAATTTATAAACCCCAATAATACTCTTTTGAAAAATGATAAACGACATAATAAAACTGGAATAAATGTTACTCATTACCGGCAGAAGCGTTAAATAAATACAAGAGATAAATTAAAATAATATCGGATAGCGCCGCTATTCAATTATGCGGTGTTAATGAGTGGACGGCGTTCAGGCGCGGTCTTACTGCCCGCGACAAATGCAGGGCGATAGTAAACAATTGCAGATAGATGTGTAACAAATATTACAGATGATTATTAACCTATTTACTTTTGAAAATTTAAAGCCGATAGAAAGTAGTCACTATTACCAATATTTTAAAAATATTTGCAACAACACAGAAGCCACCAACGCATCACCGGCTATGGAAGAGAGCTCTTTTAGCACCATTTTGAAGCCCCATATTTACCACAGAACAGAGTTCTGCTATTTTTAGGAGTGGCACAGATTATATTGATTTACATGACCGATTCTGCTTCGGTTCAAAAATAAAGTATTTAGAGGCAAAACATGCTTCCTGACAGTAAGCAACGTAGTTCCAATAATTAAAACTGACATTTACATATTTATATTACGCGTTTTTATTTTGCCTGATACACATAATGTTTCATTAACGACATTCTATTTTTGCAAGGTAGTGCAAACACGTCAAACCATTGTAAGTTAGTCTTCAGGAGTAGCAGCGTATCTGTAACTGACCTACTTTCTTTAGGGATCAACCCTACTTACTTATATCCGCGGACAATGATCGTTTACCGTCAGACAAACTGTTACTTAACTTCATTTCAAATGACAAACTTTAAATTGAAATCGTTTCAAAATATTCCTTTTTTTCAAATTATCGCTCACCGCTACTACGTTAACAATAGAGCACGACCCTAAAGTAAGCAAAAAGGTGGAATAATATGAAAAATGCATACAGGAAATGATATTAATGTATTACGGAAATTTTATAAATCAAGATTTATTTACCATATGTATGCTATTATAGAATATCTGGATTCATGATGCCATGATACATGCCTACATGAAATAATTACATTTCTGAGATTTATTTTTATATACATATACATATGTTTGAAAAACTTGTGCTTTGGAACATATTAGTGTGTTAACAATTTGAAAAGTTTCGTTTAATGGTACAAACACTTGCAGTCCAATTAATGCTTGGAAGAGCTGAGAATGGAAAGAGCTAACTGATGCTAATATTCGTGTTATAGAAAGAGCATTTGATATTACTCTTTTATATAATAAAATACTTCGAGGCTTTTCAACTTAGCTCTCAGGTATAGCAACGAATCTATTCTTATTTGGGGTTGACTACCGATGTCTACAGGCGGCAGGAGTCACTTACTACCCAGTTAACTGTTAGTTCGTTTACTACTACTATAAAATAAAAAAATCACATACATAGCTATTAGGAAACGCCGTAAATGTAAAAAGATTGAAATACATTTGCGTTAAGCATTTTCGCACTTACTCATGCACCTTATTGCACGGACGGGAAACTACGATCCGCATAGTTTAGTTGCCGATCGCACCCCTCGTTACCCGCGCGGTATCACGTTCCGAGTGTATTTCAAATCCGGTTATTTTACGTTTTACCGAATATTTTATGACAAACAAGCCGCTGCACGAGCATGGAGGAGTAGACTCTAGTTTTTCCCGATTTCGATTAAATGCAATAAACATCGTTCAGAATTTTTTCAAAGTGTATTTAAGTTTATCTCATCGTACGTCAAAGAGAGATGTAATTTGAGAACTGTTCATGAAGTAATTGTTTTAGGTTCTTGTTCGTGTTATCTGTAATTGCACGTGTTAAAAAATAATTAATCAATCAAGAAATTATAGTCTTTAATAGGATTAGAATGCTTAAATTATTTGAGAGTTCCAGCACAGATCTCTTGAATAACAACACAAGTATAAGTAGATAGGAGTTATGTTATACGTATGTACCTGAAATTCCCACTATAGGGTTATTAACAGATATTAGTCACAGCGTAATTTTTAATTAAATAACGTACAGTTTTCTAATATGGCTCATACAATATGTAAGTTGAAAAGCATTCCCACAAACATACACCGCATGCATAGTAATGGATCGTGAAATCCGCGCTTCGCCTACTTACCCCAAGCTCCCCGTATCACGTTCTCACTCTTTTTAAATCCGTATATTTTACGATCCGCCGCCATCGCAGGTTTATCCATGGTTTTATGCTAGTTTCATGCCATTTCAAATTCGCACGTGTTCGCTTCCCGAATACGGATTGGTCTTAACATGTGCAATAAAAGATTTGATTTTGTAAAGGGTTCATGTTTAAGAAGCTTCAGTTTGGAATTGAGTTTTTTATATCTAAAAGTAAACAGTGATGTATTCCAATTTCTTATTTATTTTAAGTCTTGCTGTCAATTGATAATAAATCTCATTTACAACCGAATCTCTCTTATACAGTTAGATTCAAAATTAAATAAAAGTAACTCTGAATGTCTGACTGACTCTTAAGCCTCATTTATATCTACAATCATTGAAAATATCATGTTAGACAAAATCGCATTTTAATATAAAATGTTTTGATACGCACGGGCTGTGTCTGCATTCATATATATTGTATAGAACTATATTATTTTGTTTTGTCACGGACTGTGTCTGACACTTACGATGTCTGTAGATATAAATGCTCGTTTACTAGATCCGTAATGAAATCATTTTTTACCTTCAGTATTAACTTACAATACTTCATATTCTAGTACATTAATAGTTCTCTGTGGATCGCTTAGTTCGTCTTTTTCCGACGGACTGACCAAATGACCGTGTTTTTCAGCCGCTATATTTATCCGAACGGGTATCTTACCAATGTCTCACCAAACGTTTCCATAAATATATGGGTTTAACTCTTATTCAAGTTTTCACTTCAATATTCAGGAAACATGGTCAACCCATTACTGTCCCACTGCTGGGCACGGGTCTCCTCTAAGCGTAAGAGGGGTCAGGCCGGAGTGCATCACGCTGGCCAAGTGCGAGTTGGTAGACTTCGCACAGCTTTAAAACCTTTTTTCTATAATTCTCAAATGTGTAGGTTTTCTCTCGGTGTTTTCCTTCACGGTTATAGACGCTATTCACCATTATATTTAGGAAAAAATTACTATATATCCCATTTTTTAAATCAAATTTGCTGCTGTAAATTAATAACTTGCCGCCATAGTCATAACTAGCAGTACAATCAGACGTGGTCACAAACAATAACTCAGATCCCCTGTTGCTATAAATTAATATGCGCCATCGAGTTCAAATTAAACGTTTGTTTGCGACGTATGGATTTAACTATGTTGACTGAGGTTCCTATGGGTACAATGGGCTTCCGGTTGTCCATGTATTTGTTAAGCAAATAATACTATTACTATAAGTTGATTATTTGTTTTATAAGTACCGGGTTCGATCTTGTACTAAGCTATTTCATGTGTTTAAGTGTATGTCTGTGTTATTGTGACTTATAATAGAGAGGACTGTATACAAAAATATCCTTAGTAAGTGTTCAAAAGGAGTTAATATAATATATTTGTTTGATTTCGCAAATTTTCGCAAGATTTCGCAAAAATTATTTAATTTTGTTAGGAATAGAATTTATAGTTAGTGAATGAAAATATGTTAATTCAGCATGAAACTGTAATGTCGAATTTATAAATGCAATTATATAAAATCTTAAATTTTGTCAAATACCTACACGTATGTGTAACTTCGAAACGACGCAGGATTTTCGTAAAAGTTAATTTCGCAATATACATAAATTGGAGCAAAAATTATAAAATACTGTACATTTTTGCCATTTATAATGAAAAACACAACTAAATTATGTAGTAATGTGATGAATTGAGCTTCATGACCAGGCCTTAAGATTTTAAAAGGCTCGGTAGAAAGATAAGCACCTTGCTAATAATTTGTTTCATAAATTAACACATTTTTTATGTATTTAAAACTATTAATAAACTTAAAAAACTATTTAAAAACTTTAATAAGGGAATAACGACAGCTTATGTTCATAAAGCCACCGCAGGATAGCACTGAGCGAGAAGTAATATCTACTTAAAAGAAAATAAAGAATTTCTGCTTTGTTCAGTAAAAATGTGAGCAATAAGGAACTTGGAAAGATAAATGCGATCGCGTGTTCGCACCTCGCTATCTGTAATTAGCTGCTAACTAATAAAATTTACCACTCCGCTATTAAATTTAAACGAACGAATAGCGCATTAACCATTGCGGTTACAAAGCGAGAGGCTGTGAGAAATAATCAAGAAATGCGAATTTATATCTATTTTCTGTTATTTATTTAACTGTATATTGAACTGTGAATTTTCAAAATTCTACTGCGGTCACCAATATCACCCCTCTACATTGCAAATCCTCCCATTTTATTTCCATTAGAGGTCTTATTTAGATTATCCATATCTTATTATCTTTCCATCTAAAGGTTGAAATTTGGTTTCTCAATCAGAGAGTCCGCAGTTCAAAATCCTTGATTTTTCAAAGTTGTATGCGTTTTAGAAAATAATCATCACTTGCTATAACGAAGAAAAAAAATATCGTGAAGAAACCTACAAACCTGGTATATAAAAAAACGTCTGAAAAGTATTAAGTCTACCAATTCGCAGTTGGTCAACACGGTGAATTATAGTCTAATCTTCTGCTCTAAGAGACCCGAGTCCAGCAATGGGACAATAATAGGCAGACGACAAGTAATCAAAGGCTAATCTAAATGATCAAAGGTTAATCTATGTATAAAGTTAACATGTTTTAAACAAATAAAAAAACATAGTAGCTGTGGCGCCATCTTGGTAACCAGCGAAATTTCGTCACCGAGAATATAGTGGAAATCTATATAAATGCTGGCTTCATAAATCTCCGTGTATTCAGAAGTTGTGTAACTGCTTTTTCCTCGCGCATAAAGCAAGTTTATTAAGTTCGCTCGCTCATTACGAGCGGATTCGCCGATACTCTGCTTAGCGCTACTGTTGAGATGAGTTACGTGCTCACATGGGGAAAGTTTAATTAAATAAAGCAAACAGCAAAAACTTTGTTGTATTATACGCGGTTAAGACTCAGTAGAAACTACGTAACAGATTGCTAGATACGGACTATCGAGTTTTGCGTTGACTATGGATGTGGTGGGTGATGAAGTGTATCTGCAACACGTTATTGTTCTACTACTGAACACGAAGAGTTTCATTTATGCATCTCTAGAACTTCAAGGTAGAAAGCTTGCGGAAATCCCTAGAATAACGGTTTTTACCTTAATCACCACGTTTAGCCATGCATGTTGGTGATGTCAGATAAGATAAGACTATCTTTGTTGAAAAAGTAGGTATGTTGCATATTTCTTGAATTGAAATGAAGATATTCAGAGTAATATTTAAATTTAGTCACATTTTATATTTTTCTAGTTTTTTGATTTACACTTTAAAATTCGAATAAAGCTTCAAATGAACTTCAATTAGAACTTCGTACAGTTTATACAAAGTAATATACAACAAGGGTCCATTAGATTTAGACCTTTCTTTATGATCTTAACCATTATTTTATTAAACCATAAAAATAAAAACGTCCCAACACATTTGCTTATCACTTTCGGAAAAGCCATCACACCATTAATGCTATGTCCTGCACACCATAGCCAGTTTACAGCTAATAAAGTTTTACTCGAGTGCATCAAAGGTCACCGTTGATGAGGTTGTTTTATTATTATGACGCCCTTTCATCGCTCTTTGTTTTAAGATGTCTTGGACTAAGGGATTGAATATGAAATTTGAAGAGAAAAAGAAACGTCGAGCGTATGTATGTACGTATGTGTGTCTCATTCTTTGTCCAAAGCTACAGCTGGACTTGATGAATCTTGACATATGAAGTGTTGTTGAATTCTTCTTACTGGTGGGAGTGGCATAGGCTATATTTAAACATGGCACGTGCGAATAAAAGTACAAGGCGTAGGACCGATTTTTTATATCAATATGAACATCAAACTGAAGCTAGTAAATAGATAATTCGAAAAAAATATCTTAACATGTTTATATGCCTATTGACACAATTAAATGCATTAATTTAAATAAATTATTATAAAAAAACGCGACGAATAGATCCTTCCTTCATAGAAGGAAGTCTGTTAAAAACACAAAACTCAACACTTTGAGTTAAGTAACTTAAAAGGGGAAAGCAAGTAGATATTCCTAAAATGAAATAAAATATTATAGTAGAATTTAAATTTTATAAGGTTCTTCAGGTTATAACAAACAATGATTAGAGTAAAAAACTATCAAACCTTGCAGTCGATATGATAATAAAGTGCTTACTGCTTTGTGGCTTTCGTCTTGGGTTAAGCTGAACGTGAGCTGGAATGCGTCGCCAGCTTTGAAGAAATGCTTATTTTGCACCTCTCTTAAAGAGCTCCATGACATAGCGCTCCGGAAATAACCCTCCAGGAAACCTGAGGGTCTTCAGCCACACCTTTCAAACGAGAACACAGTGCCACTTAATACTGCTGTTATAAAGTAAAAATAGGTGAAACGATGGTATCTGGACGAAGATACATTTAAGCTGTAGGTAAAATGAACGAGAATGCATATGATTTTAGGTGAGTCCTGCCGCCCATAGACCGTGTTACTGGCATATACAATATGAACTTTAAATGTTGTCTTACCAAACAATTACAATAGTAAATTAATTTTAGATCGCAGAAGATTTATATAGAAACAACTATCAAAAGGTTATTTAAATACTTTAAAGCATAATCTATTCTATATTGCTTAAAATAATATTGTTTTACGAAATTCTCAGGTGGGGCTGGATTTTCAGAAGGTTCTATAGGAGCGCTCTGAATGGGCCTCGACCTTTGACCTACAACGCGATGAAAGGAGTCCTCGAATTTCCAATACAAACTACTCGACTCGAGAGGATTAAGATGTTCATACATACTTCGTATGGAAACTTGAATGTTTTGCGCTTAATAACTTTGTTTTTTATTTTCTATAATGTTTTCGGTATTTTTATTTTCTTTCCTACTAATGGTTTTTATGTGCATGGTATTCATATTATTATTATCCTAGTTTATCTAAGTACAAGCTATAAATATATAAATAACCTTTTTTCCTTAGTAGAAAGCAAAAACATTTATTAAACGTGGATTCGTACATAACTAAACGTCAACAAACTAACACCGCTTTGAAAGATGTTTCGCTACGGGGAAGAAGCGGCATATATTGCATCTTTTAAATCAGTTATATTTAGGTATTGTGTTACCGTACAAATAGTCGTATCGTTAGAAAATATTACATTTAAATATCACAATATATGTGTGTACGTAATCACATAGGTGTAACCTATTTACAGGTGAAGGTTTTTTACATTTTTGTTCTTTAGAACAGTAGAACATGTACCAGTAAGCCGCAATCTCGTTACTTTGGCTTGATATCGCCGCTTACGATACTACAGATAAAAACAGGCGGCGTTTTATGTAATTTATCGGCGATAAAACGTTCCGGCGACGCCCGCGCCGGGAACGGACCTTTGGTGAGGCGATAGGGGATATTGGTAAAGAAATGCAATACTCACAACACTGAAGAAATAAACGTTAAAGATGTATTTTCAATAGTAGAATACACTGCTAATGAAAATATAACTGAAATTAAGTCAACTGAAGCTATCCATTATAATAACGATACATAACAT
Source organism: Spathilepia clonius (assembly GCA_018250295.1). Classification (NCBI taxonomy): domain Eukaryota; kingdom Metazoa; phylum Arthropoda; class Insecta; order Lepidoptera; family Hesperiidae; genus Spathilepia; species Spathilepia clonius. The sequence goes on from DWRA01002422.1 coordinate 13,935, forward strand.
ATATATGGAGATCGTTACAAAGTCGAATAAAAAATTATAAAACTGAAATAATTACTTTTTAAAGGTGGTAGAACCCTTTGTAGTTCGACTCCGGCGACACCGCCGCCACACTTATTTCTGCCTAATAACAGCAGTGTTAAGCGC
>DWRA01002423.1:0-14073 GCA_018250295.1 Spathilepia clonius
CGGAGTCGAACCACAAAGAGTTCTACTACCTTTAGACCTACCAACTTTTGTTTATTCCATTTTTGGTAAGTTTATTGCAGTTGTTACATGTCGTCTATCATTAGTCTCTCTGCTGGGCACGGGTCACGAGATAGGTACAGTCCGTAGTCCACTACGCTGGCTATCAACAATAAGTAACCAAAAAATCACACACTTTTGAGAACCTTATTCTGTGATAATTAATAGATAGCTCTTAGGATTAAAAAAAGCTTAAATTTGAACACAGATCTCCGCAGAGCTATCGATGTTCAAAATTGTCTTGTATATCCCACGTAGCAGTTCCTGAGTATTTTTCCCAAAAACTAATCCAAAAAAGCATTTTCATTGACCTCCTGACTGTATGACAAAACGTACTACAGAAAGGTCAGGATCATTGGACATTGATTATCGATTTTATAACTAGTCCTAAAAGTCCTCCGTAAGCGGCCTACGAAATTAAGAAAAAAAAACTTTTCCAATCCGACTTTTTACTTAGAGACTAGCGCATTCAGACAATCTCTTCAGCTGTATAATATTAGTATAGTATTCGCATTAGCTTTAATAACTACAGAGAAACGAGTATACAGGTTTACGTTGGAACGACTTCCATAATGGAGGGTAAAAGCTAGGCGACAGTTAGGGAATGCAATCTGTTAAGAAACTTTCAATCCCGGTAATCGCGGGATTGGATGTCTGTCCCGCGAGATTTATGTATTTTCTTTAAGTTCGTAGAATTCGCAAAAAAATATGATTTACGAACAAGTTTAATATTTGAAAGAACGGGATTCAACTAAAAAAATACAAATTTTAAACTTAGCTTGCAAATTACCATGCTCTTTATATCATACGAGTTTCAACTCTTAGGATCCTCGCAATAGGTAGTTTTAGGTATCTTAGAACAAGACATGAGGAATGGGGTATTTTAAGCAGTAAACTTCAAAACTTGACTCAAATAGTTCAAGCTGCTTTCTGGGTAACATAGGTATATGTATATGTATATGGTATTCACGATTAGTACCTATGCTACCCGAGATCCGAAATTAATCCCGCCTACATACAGGATCCCGGAATCTCTAGATCCCGGTACTCTGGTACCGCATCTAGCGACAGTGCTAAGACACATCGCTGCGGGCGGCTTAATTGACGTCGAGCGGAAGAGAAATCAGGAAAAACTTGCAGCTATCTGAGCTGGTTTTAGCGACTTTGTGAATATTAAGACTATATGTTACGTCGTATCTTTAATAAATATCAAATTGAATTAAAAATAACAGTCGAATTCTCACAATTCCAATGCAAATCATGGAATAAAATTAAGAGCATCTATACAAAGTATATGAAATTACTTGATGTTTTCTCGACAACTTTTGTTACTTCACCAAGTTTCGTTTAGAGCAGAAATTGTTAATTTACGCGGTACAATGCAAACACTAACGCACGACGTGCATTTTTAAAGAATAACGACACGACGTCGTGGAGTGAAAATGGTGGTGCAATCTCGCTTTTTTTTACTACGTCATTTTGATTTCTCGCCCTCATTCGTGGTGGAAAATAGATGTATGTATATTTTTGTTTTTCGTCTGTTCTTCTATCGCCTTTAATGATGATGAATGATGACGATGCTTGAATAAAAGACAAAGCTCAAAAATACATACATACGTTTTATAATTAACGGCATTTACTTTGCATGACGTCTACGACGTCGTAACGTAAAACGCATCGTCGCATCGCATTTTAGCTCATTGACAGAGCAATTATGTAAAAATATTAAAAAGACAACACAACACATACTTACACACACATAGGCAGTTAATAAAAATGCACTTACCTCACTTCCGGCATTCAATAAAACGGAAGTGAACCCGAGTACCTACTGTTTATGGAATGAGATGAGGCACCCCTAGCACATCCCCGTAGCGTGCACAAGTGTTAGGCTTTTTTGCCCCAAGTTCGGTGCCGGATGTACCAGTGCCACTTAGTTGATCTTGTTGGATAGTTTTAAATAGTTTTTTACCTTCCGGGACTATAAGTATTCTTCCGCGTTGCCATTTTTAATGGTGTCTCTTATTTTATTGATCTAGTAGCTACATTACGTACTAGGAGGTTGTAAAAGTCTAGAAATTTAGACTGGTAGACACGAGTTGAATATTCAACGTCACCTTTACATGCTTCACAATTTTTTTCGGCTTCGGAAACACTGGTACCTTACCTTACCGATTACAGTGTCTATGAGCGGCATTGCTACTTACCATCAGGTGAACTGCAAGCTACTTCAATCATATAGCAGAACAATATAACAATCGCTTGTACCTCGTCCTTTAGACGCCTTTATTGCATTTACAGAGAACAAAGGGTCTCCACATATCATAGGTTTCATTTTCCAATCGCATCGTCATATTGTTTCCATTTCACTGTCCTGTCACACGATCGAATATTGGTTTTGACTTGCTGGTTGATCGCACAAATATGTACACATATCAGTAAGCTTCAGCACTGAATAAGTTTGCTGGTTGGCGCAAACGTTGGTGATTCTTTGTTGGTTGGCGCAAATGTTGATACATTTTTGTTGGTTGGCGCAAATGTTTATACATTTTTGTTGGTTGGCGTAAATGTTGGTGGTATTGGTGAATATTTTTTTTTACAAAAGTGCCAATGGAAGCTTTGGCTTTGAGTTCGTTGGTACAATCAACTTGACGGTAACTGCCACGGATATCTATAACCAAATTTAGAGAATATTTGAGTGTAATCGGCTATAAATAAGTTGAGTGGCCACTACCACAGGTATTTGTAACCAGTCTTACATAAGACTTGAGCCTTACATAAGGTCGAGCAAGATGTGTTGGTAAGACTAAGCTAGAACTTATCTGGGGTGGATCACAAATGTCCATGGCAGTTGCCACTTACCATCAGGTGGACTGCATGCTCGTTTGCTACTCCATAATATAAAAAAAATAATAATAATTTGTTGGTATATTTTAGTTATGTGAAACTTGATAGTGTTTAGATACAATACTATCAAGAAAATAAATAATTTTAGAATAGCATCAACATTCAACAACCAATCAATTTGTTATTACATTTTCTATTTTTTTTTGCCTTTATTTTCATTACTTTTCTGGAATTAATTTAATAAATAGTTTATCCTATATAGGTTTCCTGACATGTAAATCCCATGATTTCAAGTATGAAATACTGAATGCTTAAAGAAATGAATTTTATGGTAGCACCTATGATTTTTTGCAGTCATATATATCCTTATAACAAAATCATTCAAAAGGTGGTAGAACAAGCATAGGCAGATCTATTGTTGCTATGCCTTTTACTAGCATCAAGCAGTTCTTAGGTTTTGTTGGAAGTGTATTGTCGCCACCTGGCATTATAAGAGGCAATTATCTTAGATCTCCGGTCTGACTGATAGACTTCAGGTGAACTTCTGTTCTATATGGAGTTGATTACAAATGTTAATGGGTGGATGGCGGCAGTGATCATTTATGATCAGATGGATTAGGTCAATTAAAAAAAAAACATTAATCATTATCGCATATCTAAATGGTGAAGAAAATTGTCGTGTGTATATCTACGTGCCTTAGAATTTTATAATTATCTCTAATTTCCAGTTCTTGGCACTTGGGCAATGTGGATTTTTGTTCTCAATGTATATGGTTTATTTAAGACATGGACACCGAGGCTGTTACTCGAGCCCCTCCACCTCCCCGCGAGCGTCAACCTCCACCAGAACCGAGGCAGCGTCAGCCGCCACCACCGCCGCGTCGGCCGACCGCCCAGCCGCCGCCGCAGCCGCGGGAACGTGTAGCACCGCCGCAACCGCGCGAGAGACAAACGCCGCCTTCCCCGAAACACTAAATTGTATTGTCAACATTTATGGCAGCTTGGAAATTGCTTATTTTTTACCGTACATATTATTATGTATATTACATTTCTATGTTTTGAGTAAACTTAGATTGTTTCAAGGGCAGGTTCAATTCGTTGATTGTTGGGAAGGGTCATAAAGTTTACTGTTTACTTACCATTTTATTTATGTTATTTCATTATAAAAGTTTATTTAAAATTGTTGCTAAAGTTGAGTAGAATTATTAATTTGTATTCATAGTTTTTAAGAACATTTATTGTTAACGTTTTTTAACATATTATAGTAAGTACTCAACTTTATTACACTTTTTGTTAATCATTTGGATTACTACAATTTTTTTAAACATTGTAATTTAAACTTATTTTGCATTTAATTAATATCAATATTCCTGGTGGCAATGTCGCGGTTAACATGTTTCTGTTAATATACAGTTCAGTTAAACTTAATCTTTTGGTATACTTACTTTTTATCCGCTATTTTGAATAGCATCCCTTCTATTCAAATTATATAGTATTTCGCAATTGTATGCTACATGCCTATATTTACAGTTGTAAAATGATGTCAATTGAATGAGATTTGTACGATCGCCTGATCTTTTATCAGTTAATAGTGTGTCGCGTTGACTTCCGATACGTGGGCGACGGACAGACGTCCTTTACATTCATCCTGTAAATCGTTTATTATCCCGCAGTCATCATTTCGCCACCAATACTTACGCAATGTGGACCACAATGTTGAATATCAAAGTTTTCGTTTCTGTACTAGTAATATGCGCAATTGTTAAAAATGCGTCTGGACGGCCTTCAATGATCGGAACCCATCTCTATATGCCAGAAACAGTACAAGAATACGACGTTGTCATAAAGAATATTAAGTACAATGATTCCATTGAAGACGACGATAGCGAATGCCCGGATGGTTTTCAGCTCGATTCTAAAGGAGTGTGTCGTGAAGTGTGGTAAAATGTTGCTTTTAAGAAAGCGAAGCTGATGTATATTGTGATAAATAATTTTGTTAACCTTTTATACTTATTAAAAATGTAAATGTTTGTGTGAAGTTTCATTAAAATTACTGTGTCAACCTTGTGTTGCCTATGACTAGGTAGGTATAAAGACTATTATTGTCAGTTATTAATAATCAATCTATCCAATTTTTTACCAGGCACAGATAGAAACTTGACAATTTATGCCTACTAGAATTTGTCAAAGATCGAAACTTTACTAGTTATGCCTATTAGAACTTGTCAAATATCGTTCTTTGTTGGGTAAGAATTGGATAGATTGATTATTATTAATAACGGACGGATGACTAACAATAAGTTAGTCATGCCTACATGTAAAGATTAATCTGATTAGTCAATCAGATTACTAATCAGTAATACCAATATTTTTTAATTTGTATTCAATACGTTAGAGCTGTTTTATTGTTATGAAACTATTACCTACTTAATTTTTAAGGATTATTTAAACCAATTCACTTCTAACAGATATTCAATGCTGGTTATGTTTAATAATAAATAATGATAGACCCACACTAGGATTGGATCTTGGGCACATACAAAGATCAATATATTAGTACCCAGATTGAGAATAGAGATCTAAGTTCATCATTTAGATCTACCTGGCTGGAGATCGAACCCGGAACCTTGTGCGTGTAGACCGCCCCGCCACTCGTGTTGGATAAAACAACTGACTATTTGTTATGCTACGAAATGTCCGTACGTATTTCTTTATAACGCACGTATTACATATTAAAATATCTATATATGTCGGGAGTTTATTTGTTATAACATTCACGCTATTTTTTCTCTATCTATTATTAAGTAAGTATAATAATCAATTTAAGTATTTATCACATAAATAAATACTTATTTCAAATGAAAACAATTAAATAATCCCAATGTAGCGCCATGTATCCAACTGATTTAGGATAGGATTGCCAAAAGTGATAATTGCATTTGTTATAATCCTCGTAATGACATCCTTGCAGGCATTTATGTAGTCTGTTAATCCTTCCTCTATCTTGGAGAATGCGGGTAAATTGTTCTCATCGATTATTTCATCCAAATTAATCTGAAATATAACGTGTGGTTTAGAATCAAGTTTTTATCATATTTTAGTTGTAATTATTCCTTATATTATTTGAATTAAATCCTGACAAGGATTGTTTTAGAGGACTTGTTCCTTCAGTTTTTTGACGATCTACGATTCATTAGTAAATTGAAGCTTACAGTAAAGTAGCTCACGTTGAAAACGCTGTTAAGTTACACGCAACATTGGTAGACTCCAAATCTGGCCATGCTGGAGTGGAAATGGTCATCCTGGCTACTGGTTGCGTATTTGCGTAACATTAACTACCAAAGTTACGTAATAAGTTATTTTCAGAAATAAGTATCTAAAGTTGTGGTGTTGCGTGTGGGCCTATAGTAAGTATTCGTCTTTGCCCGTCATCGTCAACTCAAGTGTTAAAGCAAGAGCTCGGTGTCTCTTAGACTGTTCTTACAATTCTTTCTGTGTTAAAGCGATATGATAGTAATCACAAATTTCTAAAACAAAATGTGAGTGGGTACCTATTTACAAAAATAGGTAATTCATTATTCTGTAGTGTAGTGAGAAGGAAAAATTTAACGCTATAATTCTAATTATCTATCCATAATAAAAATGTTATATTAAAAAGTTTAAACTGTATTTACCTTCAATGTTGGTATATCAAAATCGGCGTGTTCAATCTTTTCAATAAGAATGGATTTTTCGTCATCCGATTGTTTTAACTGCAATTGCGCTTGAAGTCGAAAATTATCAAGTTCGAACCTAATAGCAACAGGAAAATTTATAAAAAATATTAACAGGAGAAATATATAATATCTTTTCTTTGGAAACTCTAATAAAAATGAACAGATCGAGGGGCCCCAAGAACAAAAGCGTACATGAAAAGTACCAAACTACAGTATGAAACTTAGATTAATAATAAAATAGATAAGTAACGTCTTATTTTTCTATTGTTCTTGAGGCCCGTCGAGATAGAGTGGCGTAGCGTGCCTTGGATCCCTGTATCAAAATAAGTTGGGGGTTGGAGGTAAGTGACATTGTACATACCATTTTACAAATTTTTGCTTAACGTTAGGGTTATCTGTACGTGTAAACCGGGGGCCCCGTATCATTGATACGGCGGTAGCTACGTCCTGAATAGATACCTACTTTAAGTTAATAAATCATATGAATACATAGACTTACTCAATCTTATCCCTGTTGTAAATTTGTAATGAAGTGTTGAAATCATTGTCTAATTGCTTCAAATTCATCGTATCTGCAAAAAATAAATTAGTACCTACCTATATGACCCAAATATTAAACAGGAATCCATTATAAATACTGGAGCTGTAGGTACAATGGAGAATCCTGTAGATATTCATTATCTGTGGGGAGTAGGTAGGTATCTGTGTCCAACAGTAGGGCATAAAACGGATTTCAGATAAATAATTATTAAGTATAGATACATTATAAGTTTCATTTTTTTTTAATAAATGGACTATGAACTTTTTTGAAAAAAAATAGTAGGTATATGAAGTTAAGTTTAGAGCAGTTCATATTCTAATCTCAATATATATAGGTATCTACGCAAGTTTTCAATTAGATAAATTGACATATCTGAAAAATTTACTCACCAGCGCTAATAATAACACGAGGGACAGATGCTTCAATTTCAAAGGTAAGGTTGGAAAGATAAAGATTATTCCGGTGCATCACAAATCCTCCCATTCCTGTCAGTGATAAGTTTTTCAACTGTACGTCTAAGCTGTAATTGTTGCAAGCAAACCTTGTTTAAATTGTTCATTAGTATTATATATTATTAACAACTTTTGAACACACACCCAACACACAACGAACAGAACATAGACAAATCCAAAAAAGTTTGTTTAAATTAGACTTTTGCGTAGACTGAAATCAAACCCGGGACTTGCTGCGTTAACCGTGTAGAACCGACATGGCGACTGTTGCGGAACGTAGATTGTCATTTCGAGTAAGTTATTAAATATTTACTTACTTAATTTGTCCAGTAGGTATAATTATATGAAAATCATCCATGCGAAATGGGTCTAGGGGTGGAATTCCAATGATTACAGAGCCATGAATTATGATTTGTCGAATGTACGTAATCAATTTGTTAATCAGAATATTTGCTAATATGTTGCGTTTCCTAAGACTAAATTCTGCGTATAAATCTGTGAAAATAAAATACATTCAACTGTACCTACGTGGAAATATAGTATGAGGAAATTTTAAGACAGTCTGCATAATAATATTTATAACTACTAAAGTTATAGGTACTACATAGATATAGTGTGTCACAAAAGTTATAATTGTAGTTTCAGTTTTGAGTAAATTTTTTTTTAATTAAATGTCTATGAAAGGATCACGGAATAAATAAACATACCAATTGTTTCTGTTTTAGGTGCTACGACGATAGCTGGGTAAAGAAGCCACAATAATAATAGTTTCATTCTGGAACATAAGTAGATATATTATATATTTTGTTAAATAAGACCAAAACAAGTGTGATTTACCTTAAGCGGATAACTTTTATTATGGAAAATTATTAAACACTTCTACTACTTTTTCTTCCGTTTCTAAATATGCGTCAATTTTTATGAAATATTTTATATTATTTTTAACATTTATTTATAGAATAAGGTATTAAAATATTTTTAATACATACCTATGTTACGCTCTTATGCACTTCTTAGAGCCATAGATAAATATTATTCCTTTTGGCAGAACTCAGTTTTAAACATAGTTATGACTTTTACCTGCTTTGTATTGAAACTGGTACTATACTAAATCTATACGTTTTTTTGAATTTTATTACAACTATCCAAAGCCATAGTCAGAGCCACAATAAATTATTTGAACACATCTACGATAATAATATTTACTGACTTAATTGTATTCAAGTCATGATTACCTAGTATGTAACATGAAAACGCGCGGATTTTCGATTCATAATTATTATGTAATTACTTGATTTCAATGAGCATTGTTAACAAAAAGAACAGGTACATAAATGTAATTTGCTTACACTCTTCTGATTTTACAAGGTGAAATGCGTATTATGCTTTGTCATTTGAAGACGAAATATAATTATTTTTATTTTAAAATATATACCCAAATGTATAACCTATCCACCTATTGTGGTCTAACCTTTGCACACTCATTTAGAAGGATAGTATGCGCAGAGCGTAGAAACTTAGTTATAATGAAGATAGCTTCTTAGTTAGGGTCATGAATTATAAGAGTCCCTGGCAAATCCATTGTAATACCGATTTACATAGTAAATATTCCTATTGGTGTCTGTCCTCATATCAGCCCCTAGTTATTATGCCGCATGAAGGTACAGTTGAATAAAATTAATATATTCTTTTTTTAAACCTTTTTTACCTTTGTTAACAAATAGAACCTGTCGATATTAGATTCGAACCTACTCGATTGCTTTTCATGGATAGGTATCACTTAAAAAAACAGTTAAATCCAAATGCATATTTAAATGCTCCAACAATATATTTCCGGTCTAGTCAAAAACAGCTGCCTATGCTGATAGCTGATATTAATCACTTTTATCTGATCACATTATATCTACTTATGTATCTAATATTTTATGTGGATTATAATATATTATACAGATATTATGTAAAAATATATAGTAAAAAAAACGTTGTATTTAATCATAATATTATGGACAAGAGTGTGCGGTGTGCGCGCAAAGACGAATACACAAATATCCAGACCCAGAAATCTAAATTCGTCAATTATATATCTGTTTGGTTGGAGATCGAACTCGGAACCCTCTGCGTCTCAGACCGGTATGATAACGGCTTCGCCACGCGCATGTTTGTATTTACTTTGGTAGGCACTTTACCTAACTGACTAATATTTTCTACTGCAAATTTACAACGCTTGTGCTCACTTTTTATCTCACAAATTAGTAAATCGATGTACTCACATTATTGCTTAAGCATCGATGTGGCGTAACTATGCCCGTGTGGGTGCCCGTGGCATTTTGCCGACTTGCCACCCTGTAGTTACGCCACTGGATGTTGGTACACAAATATTGTGAAAAAGCAGAAAACAAAAAAGGATATTTTCTGATCTGAAACTTATTTGAATAAAAACAAAAGGTAATTTTATATCGATTTATTTTATACAATTTAATATTATAAAATAGCAGCTATAAACCTCCATGTTTCAAACTCGTTTAGGAAGGGATTTATAGACTGTACCACACTATCGCTGTATTTCATGAGAATCATTTTGCTGAAACGAGACAAGTAATCTGCTAGGAGGTCTTCTGTTAGAGCATTGAAGATGTTGTCTATGTTTTCATCGAACTCCGTATGAGACTGAAAAAGATTAAGTTCATATACTCATTAAATTTACATCTATGAATGGCGGGAAAGATGCTGATGCGAATTTCGAAAGATTTTCAAAATTATTGGAGGTTTTTTAACAAAACTTACCAATTTGTATACCTACTACGTACATGACACAAGCACTGTGATTGATCATTTAACGTGTGATCCGAGTAAGTAATCCGTTTTAAACAGTACTTGTAATGAGCCGAATGTTTTTTAGTAATATTTATGGTTACGTCACGCCCTGGCATACTGGCAGATTTGAACGCATGCCTACCAACAGGAAACTGCATATGTTCCTGTATCGTCTTTAAAGGTGGTAGAATCCTTTGTCGTTCAAGGTTCGAGGCGCTAACGTATCGTCAAGAACTGATGTGTTCTGGTTCGAAGTGGTAAGGGAGAATACAATACTTATCCAAGGCGTTCCAACTTAGTCCTCAGAGGTAGCAGGGCATTGTGGCTGATTCCAGGTAGGACCCTAATCTTATCTGGAGTTGATCGCGAATGTTTATGAACGGCCATCAGGTGGTATACATGCTCATTTGCTATTTTTTATATGATGGATAAGCAAACGAGCATGCAGTTCACCTGATGGTAAGTGGCAACTGCCGCCTATGGACATTTGCCTCGGATAAGCCAGTCTCCCTTACCACATCCTTCAAACCAGAAGACAGCAGCGCTTAACACTGCTGTTATTAGGCAGACTTAGATTTGGCGGTGGTGCCGCCAGAGTCGAACCTCAAAGAGTTCTACCACCAAAACATCTGTATATATTATAAAAAAACTACAAAAAGGAATTTTCTATAAGATAACATTGAGATCAGACTAAATTACAAGACCAGACTACTCGCTATTATAAACATTGATTTAATTAACTACCACGCTGTCTGCCGGTTTAAGCTATGAATGATGCTGTATGTTAGTAGAACATTTGTAAACAAAACGTCATGACAATAAAAAAATAAGGCTGATTAGACAATAAGATAATAAATTAGAATAGGAGCGTCCATAATCGTGTTCAGTAGATTGAAACTGTGGGCCATTTCCTGGTGATGGATGCTCATAAATTATCGAGTACCTAGTTAATTATGGTTGAGTACATTATACCTACCTATTATGTACACATATTTCATGTATTATGAAATAACAAAGGTGCATGCAGTCCACCTGATGGTAAGTGGCAACTGCCGTCCATGGTCATTTGTAATCCATCCTAGATACGACTAGAATTCTATCTGAAGTCGACCACAGGTGCGTTGTTACCCCTTAGGACTAAGTTTGAATGCCTCGGATAAGTGTTTCTCCTTTACCACACCTTTCAAACCAGAAGACAACAGCGCTTGACACTGCTGTTTTAGGCAGAAATAAGTTTGGTGGTGGTTTCCGGAGTTGAACCACAAAGTGTTCCACCACCTTTGAAACATTCTATTCTTTTATATTATTTTTTACTTAAAATATTTTAAAGAATTTCTTACCAATTTGATGAAAATACTTACAGAAATTTTCTCCATACTGAACTGAGGCTCGTGAAATCTATCAATAAGTATAGATTGGCCATCGTCTGACTGTTTTAAATAAATTTTTGTCCCAAATTTAAAGTTGAGTATTTCGTATCTGTAAATTAACGGATAATTAATTATAAATACGAGTATATAATAGTATACTACAGCCTAGAGAGCATACGATTTATCATTATGAGTAATGACAAAAGTGCAAGTGTAGGTATAAATAAATATGCTTATATAAAGTCTAAAAGCATGCTAAGACTAAGGCCACCAGGAAGGGCGCGTTCGCACGGAGCGGGCTCCCTACGTTTGATGTATGCCGGGGACTCGCCGCCCGCAAACCGTGGTATGTACAGCGCGCAACTGATTTGAAAAACACAAGCGCATGAGCGAGCGCCCGCCAAGTGTGTCCTACGCTCGTCGCGCGTGTAAAAACACGTCACACGCGTTCGTGCCTATGTATGGCACTGCCGATATTATTTTTTGACAAACAAAATCATGCAAGCGTGCGCATTAGGTTTAGCGGATACCCTAAGAAAAAAATAAAACCTATATTATGTCTTTAATTACATTTACTTACTGAAAACTTCCATAACCTGCTAACGGTATGACTTCGAATATATTTCCTTCCATTTCGTATTCCTCTGTAACAAGTGTAATGTTTTTATAAACAAGAATGGTCAAGATAAACATCTACCTGTGTTATGTTAAATAGTTTCTTCCCACATACATAAAACTTCCATGCGTGCTTTTAAAATTACATGAACGAATGTTTGCGAATTTAAATATTAATTGCAGGTTTATTTTTAGAATGCCGGGGTCCCTAGGGACCCCGGCATTCTAAAAATATTCTAAAGGCCCTAAATAATTCTTGTGTGCCTAGGCACACAAGAATTATTTAGGGCCTTAGAAAACTAACATATTAAAACATATATAAAACCAACGTAACGTAAATTAACGTCAGTAAATTAATTTCTCTTATCTTTGGTTCAAATAATTATATTTAACTGTTTATATACTTGTTTTGTTTACTTGTAGCCTTTTGAGAATTCTTATATTCGTCTTTGGGGGTCTCATGTGATAATGCCCCCGTATGATAATGCGCCTCGTGTACTTACCCGCGGTAAGTCTCAGTAATGGAAATGTTATAGACAAATCCACCGCAATCTCGCTCTTAATGAATTCTACCGCGAGCACCTCAAAGTCCCCTAAGCCTTCTAAAATTCCCTTTGTGAAATTTACATCCAAGCTGTAAGAAAACGTGAATTTGGTATGATTTAATTTATATACGTTGTTATTTTTTGGAATAATTTTGGAAGGTGGTTGAACCCTTCATGCTTCTACTCCGGCACCACCACCGCGTTACCTATTTTTGCCTAATGACAGTAGTATTAAGCGTTGCTGTCTTCTGGTTTGAAGGGTGTGATGAGGGGACTTACTTATCCGAGGCATTCCAACTTAGTCCTTAGGGGTAGCAACGCATCTGTGGTCGACTTCAGGTAGGAATCTAGTCTGGTCTGGAGTGGATTACAAATAGCTATTGACGGCAATTGCCGCTTATCGACAGGTCGAGTGCATGCTCTATTGCTACCTCACCTTATAAAATAAAAAATATGCATGAAGAAAACTCTCAAAAACTCTCAGTTATGTGAATCAATCCGCATCTGAGCAGCGTGGTGAACAGTGATTATAAACTTTTCCACTCTAAGAACAGACCAGTGCCCATCAATTACACACAATTGGGTTGATCATGATGATAAAAGACAAGTAATATATACCTATTCATTACAATCCAATTTTCTCTTTACTGTACCATACTTACGTCAATAATTTATTTGGTAGTCTAATTGTAAAAGCCTGATACTCAAATTCCATTGGGTCTAGCACGGGAACCGTGTCTTGACTGCCATTCTTTATCAGAAATCTCAACATTTCAAAAACTTGTCGTAGTATAGCATTAGGGTTTAAAATCCGTGGATGCGCTGGCTGATATGTTTCTGAAAATTGTATTAAATTTTATAACATGTGAATTGCCTTTAACGTCAACCTATTACTGTCCCACTGCTGGATACAGGTCTCCTCTCAGAATAAGAGGGTTTAAGTCATAGCCCACCGCGCTGGCGAAGTGCAATTCGCACTTTACATACAAAAGTTCTTTGAAAAAGTTTGAGAATTTTTTTTTCAAAAAACTCAAGTGTTCGGGCATCCTCACGATGTTTTCCTTCACCGTTATAGCAAGTGATAATTAATTTATAATACGCTCTTAACTTACGCGT
>DWRA01002424.1:0-14072 GCA_018250295.1 Spathilepia clonius
TCTTTACAACTTTTAATACATTATTTTTTAAAGGTGTTAGAATCTTTTGTAGTTCGCCTCTGGAGGCACCACCGCCACACCAATTTCTACCTAACAACAGCAGTGTTAAGTGTTGCTCTCTTTTAGTTCGAAGGGTGTGGTACAGGAGATAAACTTAACGAGGCATTCCAACTTAGTCCTCAGGGGTAGCAACGCATCCATGGTCTGCTTCAGTTGGGATTCTGGTCTTATTTTAATGAATAAATCATTATGTTATTAAATCTCGACAATGCAGGCTAAAAATTCTGCTAGAAAAAATTAGCTCCACTGAACAGCACCTTACATGCCAACAAGTACACAACCCCAACTGCCTATCATCAAGGCGACAGAATTGTAAGTAAACCAAAGAAAAATAAAATCTTACCCAAGAGGAAATGTTACTTGACTACCACCTCCAGTCATATAATACATTCCATAGTTAAACAGTTTCACCCTGCCATTGCTATCCAACATTATATTATCATTGGACAAAGTTCTGTGCGTGATGCCCTGCTGATGTAGGAACTGCATCCCCTGTGCCACTTGTAAAGCAATATTGGTGATTTCCTCGTGTGAAAACTTGGATTTCCATTCCGATAACGATTTGCCTATGACTTCTGTTACGACAATTATTCTCTCTGGAATAAAACAATACATCACAAAATAAGATATACATTTATTTGATAATTAACAAGACTTTTTTCTTACTTTATATGATGGAGTAGCAAACGACCATGCAGTCCATCTGATGGTAACTGGCAACAGCCGCCCATGGAAATTTGTAATACACCCCAGATACGACTAGAATCTTACCCGGGGTCGATCACAGATACATTGCTACCCTTGAAGACTAGGTTGGAATACCTCGGACAAGCCAGTCTTCCTTAGCACACCCTTCAAACCAGAAGACAGCAGCGCTTAACACCGCTGTTATTATGCAGATATAGGTGTGGTGGAGGCGCCGCTAGAACTGAACCTCAAAGAGTTCTACCACCTTTACTACTAGTATTATTATCTTGTCACTATCATAGCACTTCTTAGCATAGAAAAATAGTCTTGTTGTGGGTATTTTAGGTTTCTATTATTTTTAAGGTAATAGACCAGATTGAATTACATTAGATTACAATCCAGAGGCACCACTGTCACACCCGTTTCTGCCTTATAACAGTAATTTAGAAGCTGCTGTGTGTGGTATAGGTGTAGTGAAAGACATACAGAGGCACCACTGTCACACTCACTTCTGCCTTATAACAGTAATTTAGAAGCTGCTCGGTGTAGTATAGGTGTAGTGAAAGACATACTTTTCAGGTGTTGCAAGATAGTGCTTAAAGGTAGTAACACAATTGTGGTCTAACTTCAAACACTATGGCTATGACGATCCGGCTTCAGCGCGTCTTCATGACCCATCAAACTGACTCCATCAAAAAACGTAAGATCGAATACCTCGGCCATGTGCTTAGGCACGATAGGTATTATCTACTTCAACTCATGATGGGCAAGGTGGAAGGGAAGAGGCGCGCTGGACGCCGGAAAAAGTCGTGGCTAAGAAACATCAGGGAGTGGACAGGCATCACCTCTGTCGAGCAACTATTTCACCTGGCCATGGACAGAGATAGATTTAGGGAACTAACGGCCAACCTTCAGTAGTGAAGAGGCATAATAAGATGACGATCCGAGTTACGGAGCAGTCCCCACACCGGTCTGACGCGCTGAGAGTTCCGGGTTCGATCCATGCCAAAAACGAATGTAACTTAACTATCAGTAATAATTTTCAGAATTTATCTTTACCATGTTTCCCTCGTATAATATCGAGGTAGGTACATAAATTGGGGTGTTCTATCGTCAACAATCTCTGGGCGCTGCCCAGGATAGTGATGGAACTCGGAGTTAGTGGCAAACCGTTGCTGCCACAAGTCTCTCCTGGGTGGTTCTTCGCAAAGTACGTGCATGCGGCGAATTTATACGCCTCTTCATTATCTTCGCTCATTTTCGAATATTTCCCTGGATCTTTACACAGAAACACAATCTACTTCCATGAAGTAGATAATTCAACTTATAAGTCTAATTTCACTATATTTACAAAACAGAATAGATTTGTTTGAGTTGTATTAATATTGTTTTAAAGATCAGAAACTCAAATGTCAAATAACAAATTTACAGATAACATAACATATTCTTTGACTACTACACGATTTCTTGTCAATGTCAGATAAACCGAAATTACTTAATGGACTATCAAATTCTTGGGGTATGGACATATATGGACAATGCTTTTTCTAACATCTAATTATAATAGAATTAATGTTTTTATCACTTTGTTGGACATTAAACTGGACGGCATAGTTATGGAGTATTAAGCGACTATGGTGTAACAAGAACAACTGACATTTTATTTTCATTGAAAAGTTTGGTAATTAAAGACCATACTCCATTACAAATTAATTAATAGGTAATTATAATAAAATCAATCGGTTCTCGTACATTCTACAACGTACAAATTGAACCATTAACCTTCTCTTGTATTGGTCGTTTTAAGTAATAATTATAAATATATAGTCTGTGGTTTAACTTTTATTCTATCTAAGTTAGATTCTGTACTTCGTTTTTCCGTGATAAAATTTTGCTTGTCAATGATGTATGAAAGTGAACTAGTATTATTATTTCCGTTTTATCATACGAAAAGCATCTATAGTGTTTAGTGAATTGTTATATTTTATTGTAATTTACGTAATCATTCAAATTTCTTTGATCAAGGGGAAATTGATATTAAATCTTCATTTTGGAAACTTTCAAGATGGCCTGCGTCGAAATACCAACACCAGTGCATGGTGATTCCGAAATGGAAGAAGGAGAAATAGTGGACGAAGTTGATGAATTGTCCGACATATCATCCGAGGAGGAGTTTTTGTTAAGACAGCGCTTACAGGTTCTAGAAAACTACAACAATGTCCTTGAGCGTAAACAGGCCAAGAGGACATCGAATGGGCCGATTGGGCCAAACGTTGGTGAGTTTGAACGTGATTTGTAAGTCCTGATAGTCACCAATGTTAAAACTTACGTCGTTACGATAAGCGTAATAATTTGGCTACGCTTACATACAGTCGAATAACTTTAACTTAACTTTTTTCGTATCACGCGGGTTTGACCCTGTACATGTCAGTGGTACGCGTGAATTAACTTAGCAGTTATTCCGCGTGCCGCGTGCGTGTGATACAAATGATGGCAACGCGATGATGGATACTCGGTCATAAACCCGCGTGATAGTAAAAAAATCATTCGAGGTTGATAATTTAAAGGAAGCCAGTGTTAGGGCAAAACCTTAGTAATGAATATGCAGGCAGATTTTGAAAATTGTGTGCGTCATGTGCATACACCATTTTCACATTGTGTGTAAAATATATAATAAGGCAAATTTATAATATATAAAAATACAGCCATACTATTCCACACTACCGATCATGTAGTCTTACTCTAGAGCCAATTTGACTCTGGTCTATTTCTGCCTAACAACAGCAGTGTTAAGTGTCACTGTTCTGGTTTGCAAGGTTTGGTAACTAACACTTATCCCATTTATCAGTCGTCAGATAAGAATCTAAGAATCAAGCAGCTATCTAAGAAAGCTTGTTACCAGCCAGTTACATGAGTATCCCAATGAATATTATGAGTATATTATTCTGTAATATATCCTACTTCTATGCTAAGTTAAGTGAGCAAGTGTATTACTAACGATAGATGAAACATTTCTGGGCATACACAATGATTATTATTATTATTGGTTTCACTGCATGTCATAGTTTCTTTTGTATGATAGAAATAACAAATGAACATGCAGTCCACCTGATGGTAAGTGGTAACTGTGTACATGTCTGAACGGATTCATCCTTTTTCAAGGGTATGAAGCAGAGACGAAGGACTGCTGTCCGAGTCATTTGGCACACTATATGAAAAGTATTTAGCACAAAATTTGAACTTGCCGTTTTGTGAAATTGCTGTTTGTGAAGTTCACAAATTACGTGTCATGGGAACTTATAACATAATGTATTATTTTGTGTACGTGTCTAATAACTTTATTATTTCTACTTGTTGATACTAATTATGAATTTCTATACTTAACAATTGCTGTAATAACTATGTTTTTAGGTAAAAGATCAAGGAAAGAAGAGATAGTACTTTGTGATTTATCCGAAATATCAGAGACTGATTTAGAAGATAATAATATTCATGTATCACATAATTTTGTAAAAAAACCTAAACCGGTTAAACCATACAAAAGAAAAAAACAAACTAAACAACCCGAGACAGTGTTTAAGAAAATTAAAGACTGCAAAAAGAAAACTAAACAAAATAGGAAAAAAAGTATAACTAAAGTGTACATTAAGTCAAGTGATGAATCAGATGAGGAATATTTGAATAAAAGAAAAAGGCTAGCAAATGCTGTAACATTGAAAAAGACTAAGAATGATACATCTACATTAAAAGACAGAATTAATAGGATGTTATTTGGTCCAAGGAAACCAAGCAACATTATAGAATTAAAAAATGCTAATACACTTGCAGACAAACTTGGAATTCATGATAGAATTCCAATTGTAAGCACTGAACTGGATAATCATTGTGATAAAAATCACGTTAATACTCAAATTGCAATACATAATAATGATTTACCACAATTTCATACTATCGAGACCAATGCAAATGAAATAATATCACTTGACAATGAGAAAAGCGCATTAGAAGAACCTGACGTTATATCCTTGAAACAAACAATAAATTTATGTACTGATAATGAAAGTTCACAAGATGTTGTGGATTCAATTGTAAATGAGAAAGACAATAATATTAAAGAGGCAATACATGAAAAGAGTGGTGGCAGTTCAGATGAAGACCTGGAAGTGTTACGAGAATATGCTCTTAAAACAAAGTCTTCCAAAAAAACTGAAACACCAAATGATGTTACTACTACTACTGAAAATAAACTGTCTTTGGCATCTGACGAGGAAGACAGCGATACTGCCGAACTTCGATTAATTTGCCTAAAATCCACATTGTTAAAAAAAGCCATAGAAATGAAACGTAAACAGAAATTAAGAAAGCGACTATCTCAATCTTCTTGTCTACAAGATGATTTCATGTTAAATGACAATGTCAATGTTCACTCAGAAAATAATACTGATATAGAATCTGTTGATATGGATATTGGATCGGATGGAGAAGAGAAATCAAAAGAGAACTCAAATACAATCAAGTTGGATTCAAATATAAATGATAAGACAAGTCAAAATGGAAATCAGGAAGATGAATTAGATGAAGATGAGGACTTGTTGCGTGCGAAGTTATTAACATCTTTAAGTAAAAATCTACCTAACCTTGTGAACCTAACAATGTTTACTCCAACAAATGAAGAAATTAAAAGTACCAAAAAAGATAACGAAAAAACCATACCAGTTTCTATACCTGAAGAAAAGAAGTTTATAATCGAACTTGGTGAATCAGATTCGGAAGGCGAACACGAGGCAACTAAGAATCTGACAAAAATGCACATGAAATTAGCCGAACATTATCAAGATTTTCAATCAAAATTAGATACTCTGCTTAAGTCGACACGTATGGAATTTGAAAAAGACACATTACCTGATGTTGTGCAGAAACCTCAACTACAAAAGCCCGCCGAAAAGTTTGTACCTAAGGTAAGAAAGATTTTTAAACAATTTTGCATGGTGTTGAAGGTATAAAGGTCGTAAAACAATATGACAAGGATTGTACATTTTTAGGCAATGAACCATTTACCTAAATCGGAACAAATTGAGTATAAAAACTTAGTCAAAAGAATGGCAGAATTAGAAAAGATAAAACAGGTTCGGAATTCACTAATATCTTCACAAAACAAAATATCAGTTAAAGAAACATTAAAGCCTCGAAATGTTTCATTGAATTCTCTGAAATCAACTAATAATATAGAAGAAAAGATCGCTCTGTCGAGGTATGTAAAACGACTTACACTTCGTGAATATATTATACTAATTAAATTTATTATCTTACTAATCACTTATAAAATATACAGGAAGAAAATAGCAGAGGAATCGGCTAAAGTCCTTAAATTGAAAGAGGAAGCAAAGAAATTATCACAAAAGTATAAAATTGTTGCAACTGAACTTAGAAATATAAGCACTGCCATTAATTTAAATAAAAGACAACAGAGGGCTGTCCACACCAACTTGCAGCAAATAAGATTACAACATCAATTACTATTAAAAGGGTATATTTTTGTTATTATATTCTTAGTTTGCATTTTATTAATTTTATTGAATATTCCACTCTCTTTTCAGTTCTACTTTTAACCTTAACAGTATAAACTCAAATAGAGTACCTTTATCAAATAAAATACAGAAAGAAAATAACCCCACACCAGAAGAGACTACATATACGAATTTGTTAAAATCTGTCAAAGTTAGTTTTGTAAATGATGTTAATAAAAATATATCGGCTGTAGAATCTCGATTATCTGTCCAGTTAGATGTTACTAATAATAAGAAGACAATTAAATTGCCCAAGAGTCCTCCGAAAGGCAGAATAGTAGACATTGTTCAAAACACAGAAGTGAAAATATCTACTAAGGGTGAAAGAGAAATAGATATATGTCACCCGCTAGTCGAAAAGGGAGGAGGGTTTTGTACTGAAGCAGATATTGAAACACATACAAGTCTAGCAGTAGACGGTAGCAATGAAACCAATGTGGATGATTATAAGTCTCCCCTTGAAGCTTTCGGAAAAACGACGTAAGTTATTGTTGTAAACGACGTATACTTGTAAGTAGCAACTTTTGCTGGATTAAAGTTTTATGAATGTTGTTCTGGTATCATCAGCTGTTGTTTATTTATTAATATCAGCTTGGCAGCTAAGTTCTCGCCATTTTTAAGATAGCCTAGCACAATTTCGACAACATAATGTTTTAAATCATTGCATTCTAATAATATGATTTTTAGTTTGTCTTTTTTGTCCAGGTTTATTAACGTATTTTTCAAAAACGAATATATTCTACACTTTGCTTTACATCAAAGTTTTTAAGATCCGGACTAACGGTTTTCATTGACCCATTGTTTGGATTTCTTAAATGCTATTCGCATAATTATAATTTTATATCATGAGTTTAATTGGATAAACCGAATAAGTCGAAACCGGATGATTTTTCCAGCGTGATTTTGAAAAAATTATTGAGTGTTGTGAAGAAGTTGCAAACGATAACGGAGAATATATTGTTGATTAAATCGTTTATTAAAAAGAAAAATATTAAGACAAATAGCGGGAAATTAGTTGACAACCTATTAGATTTCTCGTTGTGCTTTGCAGCCAATATTTTAATGTAATCATTAACTGGTATTGCTTCTAGCTCAATTAATGGTATGTTTATCTGATGATATGATATTGATACTTAGCCAAACTATGTACGACACGAAGAATCGTGGACGGCATGCGTACGGACATCGCCGCAGCGTGTTGCGATGTGAGTATGCAGTAAAACTGTCCACACGTCTCCATAAATGTGTGTAATAGTGTAATACAAATGTTTTTCAGCTGGGAAGAGGATCCAAATGCATTCCTCTGTCCATACGAAGTTGGCGGTAGCTGCAGGGATCCCGACTGCAAATATCTCCATCCAAAAGTCCCATCCCATCAATGATACGATACAAAAAGACTCAGACGCAGACACTACCGCACACGAAACAAACATTAACTCAATACATTTATTATCCTTAGATATCCATAGATTTTTTATCCCAGATATATACCTGCGTCAAGTCAGAGACGAGGAGTGTCGGCGACTATGTGTAAAGTATTTATGTAGATTTTATAATACCAATTTTGGTGACGTCGTGCATGCTTTTCCCGCTAAATGTATGTTAATTATTTATTCGTCTTAAAACTGTTTTTAGTTTTTATAATAACATTACTGGTCAACAAAATTTGGAACGTATTTTGACTGATATTAAATATGTTGGTGCTGATTAATAAATTTGGTTTGTTACTCAATGTTAGTTCAGCTGTAATGGTATAATCAGGTTCATGTACATTAATAAATACCGCTTTCAATGTACTGTTGGGTTTAGATATTTCATTAATGGTTGTATTTGTAACTTTTTTTACCTAACAATGCTACATTTTAATGCTGGTTTTCATACAAAACTTGGGCTTATGAATAACATCAAATAGACAGGTTCTGGTATTAAATTTGTCAAATTTTGTGTCTACTGGAAATGATCTTTCGCTTTTTGGTAGGTTACAATTGGATAGATAAATAATGGGTGTATAGTGTTTCCATTAACAAAGTAATATTTTGTTGACCAGTTTAATTAGAATTAGAGCTCCGAACCATGGTATGTTCGTTAAATAATATTTAAAATAGTGTATTCCTAGTCATATCTCTATTTTATCATACAATGACAGTTTTCACGTGAAAATTATCAGAATTATTTATGCATGACTTTGATAAGGGCGTCTGCAATTCTTTATCACGTTATAAATTCTTATTTTATGATAATTCAATATCTGTTATTTCTTTTTTACTTTTATACACATTTTGAACATATTAATATCTGGATTCTTCATTTATTTCACTTATTTATGTTTCATATTATGATATTCTAGTTGGAGCAGTTCGTGCGAAGGAGTCACCTCCGGCTGGTAAGTTTCGAGTAAGTTTAAACTAGTGAATTTGTAGTGTTCTAAACGATGACTGCCATAATCATCAAGACTGCATCGTGACGGCGTTCATGGTAAAGTGACTGTGACACTATAGATTTAAGTGAATTATTTTTTAATTTTGATAATAAAGTGTACATAAAATATACGGATTATGTAAAAAGTTACGAATAAATGATTTTAAAAATTGTCAATCGGTTTTTTATTTCAACTACTAATGAAAATGATACAACAAAAACTATCTTTATAAATAGACATTTTATTCAGACGTTGTAAAAGAAAATACAAAGTAAAATACTCGTTTTCACACAGATACACTTAGACAAAAATACGTATATTTTGGAATCAAATTCGATATAATTATTTATTAATAAAAATCTTATTCTTTACTAGGGAAGAGATCTCAGTGACTAGATACGATACAGTGACAGGTACACACTGTAAGGGCCTTTTTCTTGTCACGCGGGTTTATGTCTGCCTGTGTGCCTCCTCACCCGCATGCGTGTGACTTCCTTGACAGGAAAGGATGCGAGGGGTCACATGCGGACCAAACCGCGCTCCGACGCAAACCCGCATCGTAAGAAAAATACCCAAAGAAATAACTGTGGGCTAATAGTTCTCGAAGGAAGTGATTACACGAATATCTACATGATATTATTTGTGCCGTAATGGACAACTGACTGTATTGTCCATTAAAAAAAATATACTTACAATATATACCATCTTATAAAATTCAAAAATCTAATTCATAAGATATTTGGTGTTTTAAAAGCTCAATATATTGAATACACAATTATTAATATTTGTATAATGTAATTAAAACGTAGATAAAATATTCAATAGAATTTACATTTAACATAGTTCATAATATGTAAATATACAATTTCGTTAATAAACAAAAGTAGGTAAATATAAATAGGCATGACTTAGTTAATTTCTTTTTCGTTAAATTGCTTAGATAGAAAATATAGGTCATTGAAATTTAAATGTGATATATTAATTTATTCAGGATTGCAATCCCGAAAGATATTAAGAAGAATTATTGTACAAACTCATAACTTTCAAATTTTCTTTTCTATTTTTAAGGGCACATTAACAGACCGATTTTCCCGTTGAATGTTTATATACTTAGTGTCTATGTTTCCAAGGAATTTTAAGTTATATATTCATATCTAGATACATTTTATAAAAACGGGTTCCTCTAATACAAATATACACGACAGAATAGGCCTTTTTACTCATCTGTGCTTATAGCTGTTAGTTTTATTATAGAAGCAAATGCAATGGTAAATGGCTATTACCGCTCATTGACCTCTATAATTAACTTCAGATAGGATTAGGCTACCTGTGCGTCGCTAGCTCTGAAGGAGTGTCAACGCATCACCCTTATTACAGACACCCTTCAAATCAAAACAGCAACGCTTTTCACTGTTTCATGGCAGACAATACGTAGTAGTAATGCTGGTGCCTTCGGAGTCGACTCAGGAAGAATTGGGTACTTGACAGTTGTAATAACAAATTATAAAAATGTTCGATGTGATAGTTTATAAATAAACATTTATTATACAATATTTCATTTTCGTTAATATAATTTTTTATTTTTTATACCTGTGTAACACAGCGAGTTATGCCTGAATATCGCGTTTACGTGACAAATTGTTTAGCGTAAAGTTCAACTTTTACATCCACGACAAGGGTATGACATACTTAATACACACTTGTAGGTAAATATAAAAACACCCCCAACAACTGTCAATTACCAATTCTATCACATCAAACCTTCACAGCCTTTCTTTACGTTCACTGATAATATTGTTGTAAGAACCGACAGCTATGAACACAAATTTGAAAAAGACCTTGGAAATGGTAGAGCCCACAGTTAATATTGGACAATTAGATAAAACACGTGAACAACTATTGCAAGTAGAGTTAAACAGTTCTTACCTAATAAAATATTTGCTTGTGCCTTAAATACCTTTAAGTTAATGCAATGACACAGATATGATCTCTGTTTTTAAATAATTATAAACGTGATTAAATCTACTTGTGCTTTTAATCTCATAGAATTTATAATATTTAAAGTAGGTACTTAAATACTTTTAAAATCTACACGGAGGTACTTTTTGGTTACGAGTCGTTGTTTATTTATTAAATTCCGTTAGTTTTATTGTTTAGCTAGCTTCAAGGCAAAGCATGTTATTACAGTAAGACATCATTAGCGTGAAAAGTATTCGTACATCTATTTTTCTTTCATATCGATTATTAAGTGAATATTATCATTTCCCGTAATGCTGCGTGACATTGTCAAGTGAGTAATTAATGAGGCCAATACTACAAGAATTAATGTAAAATTCAAAGATTACTATTTGGCTGATAGGGGAGGAAATATACTTTGTAGAGGGTTGGGAATTAATGGTGATGGGTCCGATCTCTGTCAGGCAGACCTATAAATGATGGATTTAGATTTCTGTGTCATCTGAGCGTTTGTGTCACATCTTAGTGTGTGTGTACACACGATAAAGGGAATCCTAGTGTGTGGTTGTGAGTGTAGAAAGTCTATTTTATCTGTGACACGCACGACACGGAATCCTAGCGTGTTGCGAGTATGGAGGGCGTCTATTTAATCTGCGACATGCACGACACAGGGAATCCTAGCGTGTTGTGGGTATAGAGAGCGTCTATTTAATCTGCGACACGCACGACACAGAATCCTAGCGTGTTGAGAGTGTAGAGAGCGTCTAGTTAATCTGCGACACGCATGACATGGAATCCTAGCGTGTTGTGAGTGTAGAATACGTCTATTTAATCCGAGATCATATCTGTGGCGGTAGTGGGCAGTCTATCTGAGCGTGTGCCACATGGCGACGGCCTTGCGCGTCTCCTGCGCCATCTGCGCCCAGTGGCGGCCCTCCGCCGCGGGCTCGGCCGCGCCCACGCAGCACCACCCCAGCACTAGGTTGTTGCTGCCGCCCGTTACTACGCACACCTGGGGAAAGTGGACATTTAGATGAAAAAGAAGTCGCCCAGCTGTCAACGCAGGCATTTATACTTTACACTCTTATAAATATATTTCCTTTTTTTTGTTACTCGGGTGAAACGTTCAAAAGGTAGCTAATGCAGTGGGAATAACGCCATGTCACGTGGGATATTTAGCCACTAAAACCCCCTCGGTGGCAGACTTCAGCGTTTAGAGGACTCTGGGATTTCCATCGGAACGCAACTGGAGTTCTCTGAGCGCGACGCCCTTTTTGGACGGTACTCGGGAGAGTTTTGAGCTCATCCCATACCTTTGATGTTTACGACAGTACGCGACCACACATATCGTCGTTCTTCCCGGGGTTGCGGACTAGGCAGTTAGCGCTTACGCTCTTGCCGCCCGCAACCCCGGAAGAATCCTTTTAAACGCCTCTTACGACAGGTAGAGGATACCGTAACACTATTCTCGTTCAGAAACTAAAGGTACAATAAATATATTACCCAGGTACCTACGTTCTAGTCAATATTAATAGAGACATTCTTTAACAAACATAGTTTTCTTTTACCTCAATGGAAGCCTCTTGGAGATTGGCGGACGGCAGACTGAAAGACAGAGCCTCATTCCACACAGGATTGTTTATCTCCCGTCTGTTCGACTTCTTCTTTTTCACTCGTTTGCCGTTCACCACAAGATACACCTTTACGTACACGTCTGAAATCGGTATATTGGCAAATTAATGAGATAGGTACTTAAATCATATTAAATCCAACATTGGGTAGGTATAGGACGCATTGTATACATTTCATTTCCAAATTAGCATTATTTAGTAACCATCTTCTGCTCCGTTCTGGAGTGTTTGGGTTTGTTTTGTGAATAATAGGTACGCAATTTTTTATATAATAGAAGTCAAACGAGCATGCAGTCCACTGCCGTTTCTGTATATTTGTAATCCTAGGAAAGATTAGAGTCAACTTAGTTCTACCACAAACGCGTTGCTACCTCTGACGACTAAGTTGAAACGTCTCGCTTAAGTATGTCTTACCAGAGCCTTCAAACCAGAAGACAGCAGCACTTAACACTATTGTCAATAGGCAGTAATAGATGGAGCTGGCGGGTTCCTAGAGTCAACTACAAGAGGTCTGTATTTTCAATGAATTTGAGTTTCTTACCAAGCGCATCCTTCCCCTCCTGCGGTGGAAGAAGATTACGCGCTTTCAGAACGACAACAGTGAGACGTTCAGCAGACGGCAGGAAGGAAAGGGACAACAGCAACTCTTGTAGCTCCTCAGGAGGACGCCTCTCTCGTGACAACTCAGCCCACACTTCCGCACCGCCTGCTACTTCAACGCGGGACAGTGGGACCTTCGCTGATCCCATTACTTCGTTGCGCGAGAATCTGGAAGCCATATGTACAGTTTGGTTACTATACAGCGCCGCCAAAATTGATTACTGGTGTGTTTACTGGTATATCAATATTATTATCACAACTCGTCCTTAACTAGACAGACATTTAGGCTTAAGAAATGTAACGTATCATATTTATAACTATGTGTGCCCGCGGTTTCACGCGTATTTAAAAAATGCATACAACGATATACATGCGAACAAAATGTTATACCTTCAACAGTTTTAAAAAAATAGAACGCACGGAAGATTTTAAGAGTTTAAGTATGATTTTTTCGGCGTGGAATCCTACTACAATTCTAAAATAAAAATAGCGTAATTTACCTATTCCTTTTAACATCAGCTATCTGCCAGTGAAAGTGCTTAAAATCGGTCTAGCCACTTCGGAAACGAGCCGAAATAAACAGACAAAAACATAAATATATATGTTTTTATTACCAGTATCGTATACTTTAAAGCGGTAAAGCTGTTATTTTGATATTACAAACAGACACTTCAATTGTATTTATAATATTAGTATCTATAGATATATATGTATCGTATTTATTTATTTATAAACATTCTAGAGAATTATATTTATTTGTATAGATGTCTGCCTGAAATCTACGATTTCAACTTCTTTTTCTTACCTATCATAATCAAAGACTTGCAGCAACAAAGTTTTGTCACTGAGCTCGTCATGCGACACCGGGAACTTGAAGTGCTGGTCGAAGAAGGGGTTCGCCTCGTTCCTGTGTACGGGAGTTTGTCTCACACGGGTGTCCACTTCGGGGAGAAGGCTTACGCGGACATACGGATCGTTGAAGCCACCAGCTTCGTAGCCGGCTAAGTCGTGCGCTGGAAAAGAATCCGTTCGTTTTATAAGCTTTTATTTAACTTTTTTTTCTTTTTTTATTAGACTTTAAAACTAAGTTTAATACCATAACATTAATGTTACAACAAAAAAATATTAACAATATATACACAAGTATAAAAA
>DWRA01002425.1:0-14072 GCA_018250295.1 Spathilepia clonius
GGGTGGGGGGTTTACGTCTGCGACTTGTATGTGGCCGTCGCGCAGTAACACAACCGATACAAGGGAGTCGTTATGGGGGAGTGATTACATCTGCGACTTGTATGTGGCCGTCGCGCAGTATTTCACACCATATACAGGGGGGATGGGGGGGATTACATCTGAGAATTATACGTGACCGTTGCGCAGTAAGTGGCAGCCGATACCGAGGGAGGGGGGTTACATCTGAGAGTTATAAAGGACCGTCGTGCAGTAAGTCACAAGCGATATAGGGGAGGGAGCGCTATGGGGGATAATCATCCCCCATAGCGCTCCCTCACTCGTAAATGTAATCACATTTACGAGTTATACGTGATCGTTGTGCAGTAGGTCACACAGCCGATACAGGGGGGGACTATGAAGAAGTGATTACATTTGCAAGTTACATCTGACGGTCGTGCAGTTAGTGAAGCATACTACCCGGAAAAAGGGCAGGGGAATACTTAGTTGTACCATCTCGAAACTACACGCTAGGGGGAGACGTTTTGTGATTACATTTACTGAGTTACACGCAACCGTCGCTTAGTTACTACGTTATACAACTAATAGAAGGGGGGGGACAGTCTGATCTGTCCATCGAGATGTCGGTCTGTTTTGAGCTGCCCTTCAATCACTAAAATGTACGAATATTACTTGTGTTCAAATATAAATAGTGACAGAACACATTGGATATAATTAATTTACAGTAAACTGTAAGCATAAGTAATTCCAAGATGCATACAATATTAATAAGTCACCTTGTCCCTATTATTTACTAGTAGTAATATCTTCTGAATAATTTTACTGTATGTTTAAACACAAGTAATGTCTACTTTTCTAAAGTACTGTGATAACTGCCGGGACAACATGACAGAGGATTTTTTATGCGACAAATAGAATTATACCTTAACAGTATCAAAATAAAATTCAAAATATACCACTTAGTTTTCGTCGATTATGATCTTTGAAATTAGGTTTATTTTCGTATTGTTCAGTTATAATTCCATTAGACGTATAAATGATCCTCTGCCGTGCTGTTCCAATAATCAGCGCAAGTCCTTAAGCAACCCCCCACGAGTTTAAAATATTCGCGCATCAGATCAACCTTCCCCGGTAAAGATAGTGAGCTTGGGGTATGTAATCATTGATATCTTAAAGATAGGCCTACGTATTGTCGATTTCATTAGAAATTGACGTCATCGAATTGCTAATTATAAACCCACCTAAACGGTACAAGATAGAAAACATAAGGTTATCCGAATCAATGGTTTAATAATCTTCACTTAATATTATTTTTAAAATGTGAACACATTTTTATAGTTCCCTTCAAATATTTATCAAACTTATTTTAAACCGTTTTAATGTGTTTTTACGAATAATTTTATTTCCACTTTTGTGAAACGTACCAGTTATTTCGTTTATTTTTACTATATAACCATCTCAATTATTAAATTTTAAGAATGAATGTTACATCATTAAGTGGATTTTAAAATTCCTAAACATAAGTATATACATAATGTCTGACTGTCTTACATTCCTGAATATTCAATGTACCAATTTTCATGTAATATAAGGTGTGGGCGGATATGAATAGCACCAGCTAATAAATGTTCACGCTTTTCTGCTTATTTGTATGTAAATAAGTCGACACGTACGCGCACTGAACACTGTTAAATGCTTGTTAAATTTTGCTCATATGATTGTATATCAAAAATGTCTTGATGTGTTAATGTTATTTGTGTTTCTATCGCCTTGATAGTATGTGCTTTTAAGAAAATTATGGTATAATTTGTAATTCTACTGCGACGAAATCAATGCTGAATTTATTTTTACATTATACCAAGATTTTTTAAAAAATAGAAACGTATAGGCAGTTTACCTGACGGTAAATGGTCATCTTCCCATGGACTTCTGTAATGGAGCCCACATGGGATGCAGTAGTCCAATACTGCATCAGGTTGGTTACAATACGTTGCTTCAACTGAGTTATCGAACTATAAAACCGCAGAGTTTGTTACTGATGTTATGAGGCAGAAACAAATATAGCGGGGTATCCCGCAAAAATTAAAACTATGTCTAGCTCTTTGACTACCTAAGTCATTTAAAAAACTATATTTTAATGAGATTTTCTTTCCAATATTTCTGGTGCTATTTATACTGTCGCCTGGTGAAGGATGGTTAAGTGATGTGCCGTTGTCTGTCGCTGGCCTGGTGGGGCTACACACAGTACAGAGTTATTAGAAATTTGGCAACATAAATTCTTTTTTTAGATTTGCTTATGATTTTTAAATTGGTCTGATTGTTCACATAGTCTAGATTCTGGAAGATGAATATAGAAAGTAATTCCAGGTAGCGACGTCAGCTTACCGTAGGCTCTTTTATGACTTACCCTTTAAATTTAAATATTAAAGTTATCGAAATATATAAGTGATTTTAATATTAATTAAATGGTCGGTGTAAATAAAATTGGCAACAAATTGCTTGAAATATATTTTATGAACTGAATCGTCGGCACTTAAATTTCGAGACCAATAAATTTAAACTATTTTATTTTTTCGAATATGTAATACAGTCTAAATTAATATTATAGTAAAATTAAAAAGAAGTTCCAACTTTTCATCCGTTATTATTTTTCGCAATATTGAAATACGTATTAACAAATTTCTCATGACTCTGTAACTGAAAACTGTAATAATACTTGTACTGTATTTAAAGTATGTAATTTTAAGGATAACTTATTAATTATATAGGGTTTCACACCTTTATGATTAGTCAAAGAAATCAATTAAAAAACCATAATTATCGACCCATTAATCATTTTATGGTAATCATCGTATTCGAAATAAATCATGCTTGGCTAATTTAGTACTTATCGTGTTTAGTATTATCGATATGTCAATGTTTTTATACATTTATACAACGAATTGAAGATAGATTAAGTATTTATGATGCGTACACTGTGTGTTGGCGACTACCCCGTTTTATTTTGAATTAATTTTGATGAAATTATATTCGAAGATCTCATAGGCACTAAAACATTTTTAGGTATCGACTATTTTTATTTTTTTAATTATCGTGCTGGTAATCTTATTCTCGATACACACATACTGAAATACGCATCTTTAAACTATACCTAAAATATGCATTTGGTGTATGGTAAATACTTTGCACTATTTAATAAAAAATATAGAGAAATCGACAATGATGTAAACTCCTGACACTCATAGTAGGGTATTTTTATGGAGGTTTGAAAGTATAACCTTCGTAGAGAAACCACGTGAAATAATCAGGTAAAGAAAGATGAAGGGCTAGTTTCGAGGAATGGAGAGAAAAATATTGAGAAAACGTTTTGTTTCGGAATTTTCTTAAGTCAAACTCTATTTATAGATAAATATAATAATATATGTCGAAAATGTACGTGCTACGGCTGTGTGTATCGAGAAGGGAGAGAAAATTGAGTATTCTTAAAGTCTTAAAAGGGGGTAGCTGTCTGGTGTGGGAATTGGCAATAACTTGAGTGTGGAATTGTGTATGTGATATTGCTTTGTGTCGCCATTATATTTGTAATCCAGTACGCTATATCAGATTCGCCGTATTACATTCCTTGAAATCAGCATTCGGCATTCCGCATTGGCATTTTATCGATATTCGTTATTTCCCGGAATAATATTAATTTTTATACGAAATGTATATTACTTATTATAAGTTAGTATTGTGAGATATTTTTGTAGAGGTTTTTTTATTAATTGTGACATTCCCCCAGGGATATTCAACGATTATTTTACACCATATTATTTTTAAATTGTAAATTTTTATTTTGTTAGACGTTTTAAGGTGTTATTGAATAATTTTTTATCGATTACGTGTTTTAGATATATTTTTGAGGACATAAGTTAATGCTAATCAAAGTTTATTTCGTAACATAGCATAGTAACATAAATCGAAATATAATAACTAAGATATATAATACCCGTATACACTGTATTTAGCTATACGCTAGCTATCATATTATGTTCAACCGAAACATGTAAGTCTATAAATAAATCGGAATTGATAAAACGTTGACTTTAATTTTCTATAATTCCATTCCAGTTTTACTATTATCCCTAAACATATATTACTAAACTAGTAGGTCCTGAAAAGTATTTAAAAATGTATTGCATAGGAAAATCAAGTTATACACAAACATACACAATTGTTTATACAATCGTTTACATTTTTCATCAGGTTTATTGTAATATATAATTATGAAACATAAAACACTGCTTTTAAATATCTCTACTTTATTGGCTTTGGGTGCTTTGAATTTCTCCATGGCGATGATTATGTGTATGTGTTTCTTCAGTGTGGTGTGGAATGTAAAGGTAAACACGATTTATATATCTATTTTGATCACAAGCTATTGTTATCTATCTTTATCTTTCCAATGATCTTTTATTCTTGTGCTAAAAGGATTAAGTGGTGTTCGGAACCAATTATTACATTAAATCACAGTAATTTACAGATATTATGAAACTTTTTGTAACAAATTGAATAATGAAATATCGGAAATCATTTATATTTTTATCTCTCTTACTATTAAAGGCCTGGAGCATAATAGATATAATAACAGGCCTTTTAGTGATTAATTAAAATTATTTGCAATAACGTATAGCGTTGTGCACAGCTGAAATTTACAATAACTTTAAATGTCTTATCATTAAGTGTTCAATTCATACAGGGTCGGTGTAGAGGCAGCTATCATGGACAATTCAATCGACATACCAGAAGAATTGGAGTATGAGGAACAGGATTTTGAGGAGATAGCCGATTCTGAACTGAGTTCACTTCATGTTGAGAAGCCAGCGCTGCCGCCCAAACCTGACCATCTCCCAGCGCTGGCCAGGTCTACATCAGTTTCTTCTAACGTAGAGGAATAAGTTAATGTGTATGATAACGTAAATTAAATTTTAATATGTAAATAGGTCTTTATTGGGAGCACGAAGATTTTTAACGATATATTGAATTTACATTTGCTGGCGTGTCGCTCTGGTTAGGTTTGATTGATATGAGACAGTGAGACAGGCGTTAGTGGAGTGACGCAAATATTAATATAGTTTCGTCGTACATGTAAAGTTGAGAGTTTTCGCTAGAACATTGTCTATTTATTTAACAAACCAGTGATACTTACAGCCGAAGTTGATGATTACATTTTGATAGGGATTGAAGTCCAAAGCGTTGTCGATTGCAAATGCATTCTGCCTCTGAGTACTAAGTGGATGAATGCGCTATTGAATTATATAATTTTAAGGCACCTGAGAAAACCATACATTTTTGGTGTTCTTATGGATATTAGGCACATTTTTTATAGTTTTATTAGTGCTGGTGTGGTTTACTGTAATTGCTCTTATGAGCACAAGTTGTTTAAAAATACGCCATTTAAAATATTTCCAGGAGTATATTTATAAAATTAACGTTTACTAACTGGTGCTAGTATTATTTACCAAATATAAATTATTTAATATTATAGCTTTGAAAGTGGTTTGTAGTTGTAAAAGTATTTATATAATTGCATTTTATTTTTTGTACACTTCTTTTTACATAATAAAAGGTAGTAGTTTTATTACTTTTATATTTTCTGTGTGTAATTTAATTTGATAGTGAAAATAAATTCATTATGATAAATTAATTTTTGACTACACTTTAATACCTTTCCAGGGCATTGCATATTCTAAATCATATTACGATATTACTCATTATAAAGATTTATTTCTATTAAGGTTTTTAGTAATATAACATAAACAAAACTGTTGCTGATATAAAAAACCACGTATAGTAGACGGCGCTGACATAATAAATATATTTACGGATATTTAAAAATAAAATTCAGTTTGAATAAAATTGTGATGATTTAATCAATCCATAGCCGGCAACATAAAAGAAATACTTTACACATCAATCAAATTACAAACGTATCGATGGGAGAGCTTCGAAATAACAAAATACTGGAAATTATCGCGAATTAATTATATCACATTTGTATAATCAATGAGCATATTCAAATGAATGCATCATTACAATTTTGCTTAATACATTTCGATTCGTATTTATGATTCATTCAATGCACGCAGGATAGTAATCTTACAATTCACTATCATAATACTCTGTCAAAGCAATAAATTCATTAACGGACATTAATTCAGCTAGAAGTTTTAATCAAGATATGAAAAACTAAATAAATACATAAGCTAAAATATTAAGATATTTTATAGAGCAATTTCTTTAACGAAATAATAAATTTATGGTTTCAGATGAATATTAAGAGTAAACAAATTGAGGTATGTCTTCGTATCTTGTATTAAAATCTCTAGCATACGAAACATTCTACATTATTATAAAGAAATAGGATGAATCTATACTAAATTGACATAAAAAAATGTTTACGGCACAGTGTAAAAAAATATTTACATAATATACAAAGTTAACGTAACATGAAATACTTTGTTGCGACATTAAAAATTAAAAGCTCATAAATTTGTACATTGCAACGATGTGGATGGTAGGGCCTTTAACACTATCTAAACGTGGGTACTAACTAAAGCATTCGAGTGAAATTTGTGAAAGGAGGATCATTACATACACAAGAGAATGAGGAAAAATTGGGAGTTATTCGTGAGCACTTGTAATGTTACACTTTCACATATTTGAATCGATAATACTCAAAGGAGAGTATGCAAAATACTTTTGTTTATAAGCTTTGTATAACATGATTAGACAAGCGATTGTTCATGAGAGCAGGTGCACATGTGCAGAGTATTGTCAATTGTAATGTAACGCTTGAAAGCAAACTGTAACATTACAAGCAAACGTATCAAGTTAGCACCCACCTGGACATTACAATCTCGTGTGCGATTTTATTCTAACAAATTTATTATTTCATCAGTAAGAAATTTTGGAATGTCTTCATTCGTTACACAATTAAATATCATTATAATAATGTATAATAGAAAAGATTCTCCTAGATAGAATTAGACGATGTATATTTAAGGGATGGTTTCTACATCTTGTTAATTTTCTAGATACTAATAAAAAATAAAACTTTAAGATATATAGGTAAATATCAAGAAAAAAACAGAAAGTACATTTTAGAACAAGTATTGAACATATTGAACCAGTAAGTGGATACAGACATGTGTCTCTGAAAATTAAATTAGGAAAATATTGTAAAATAACTTGTTGCATACTTATCATTAGAAAAGAGAGCAGAATTACTAATTAATTGTAAAAAATGGTCTTTATGATTTCAAATTGAACAAATCAATATTAGAATTTCAATTTAAAGTCTATGCGATGACTACACATTAATAATTGCACATTAATATATTAATTAATCACAGCTGCAAAATATATAGTGAGTTACATATGGAAGCAATGAAACCATCCCTAAAATATACGAAATACCAATGTTATTAATTAATAAATCGCTAACAACATTACTAAACTTTCCTGGGGCTCGCTTTTAACAACAATAAAAGCTGTCTCAATAATCATTTAACTAATAAACTACTACCGGCCCCGTACGATAACTATACGGTGGGCCAACTTGCAGACGGATGCAAAATGCATATATATATTGATTTGAATATTTTACAAAATGATAGATTATTTCGAGTTGTCCTTCTAAACACATTAAGAAAAAATTAAACGTATGCACGTACCGTCTCACGAAAACGATATAATCGAAAAAGATTATCGCGGGTTAATTATTTTTACAAATTTATTAAAAGGCGATTAATCCTTAAAGGACCAAACATATATATCAAAAGTCCATTTAGGTATCATTCCTTCATATTATTAAAAATGTGTATATAACAATAATTTAAAAGTAAAATATTCCAACACAACAAACGTATTAGTGATATGCATTTAACATCCGTCTCTACAACTTGGCCAACCATATATACAGTTGCGTATAAGGACGACCGAGACACATTCTAATATAGAAATATTCATTATGTACAGGACCACGCAACGTAAGTCAATTTCGCTATAAAATACAATCATAATCAATAATGAAATCGAATATATTATATATGTCTGGATAACGCATTACGCATTAAATCAGAATACGAAAACGGGGACGATTTTTACATCGATGTGTGTGAGCCTTGTTTGTGTGCGTGAGCGTAGGATGGCTATTATTCCTGTGGATCAAGACATATATGATATCTCCATTTATGAAATATAATAAATAAAAAATATGATATACGATTATTTAACTCTAAGCATCTCAGACAGCGCATCACTATTTGTCTAAAATATTATTTTGAGCGTTCCAAGGAATTACGCCTCAAAGGAATCAATTATATAATTTGCTGCTTGTGTTATCAACAATAATTAAAAAAACTATCTCTTTTTACATTCATTGCCACATAGTTATAGGATTCTGGGTGTTGTGAAAAAGATGAATACTCACTTCCAAAAGGGCAGTCTAAGTCTAATTCATCATTTAGATGCACTCTGGACACAACAACGACGATGTAACTGTACTATCAGAATATGACCATGCCAATAGTTCCTTTCCAACCAAAGAAACATCTAAAATAATGTCACACTTGGTATCCATATCCACGAGCTGCAGTGACCAATTAACAATTATATAGCCTGTACTCTATTACATATACAAATTAATATAATTTCTATTAAATTTGAGTATACAAGGAAATCTTCCTGTACCGTCCAACTCTTTTGGACGCGGAGAAATAGCGTATTTTTTTCTTTCAAACATATTCCGTAGAACGCTCATTATATATTCAGTAAAAAAATAATATCCACATCACATAAAAACCACTATTAAAAGCTACTATTGTGATGCAACACAACATTCCATCTCCATTAACAATTTATTATCTATATACAACGGGTGCATAAACCAACAGAATTGCAACATTACACAAAAATAATTCCATCACCTGAACACGAATTGTACGTTCACCATTGATGTCCAAGATTATAGAGAAAAATGTGGATGGAGCTTGCGAAACTCAAGAGTGAAGACAAAAGTACGTAAGTTATTATTGCGATTAAGAAATTGAATGGGAGCGTATAACCTCACATATTATGATTAATCTTTTGAAGTTACTTCTGCTAGTTATCAATCTCGTCCCCTCCATCTGAATTTGTCTCTTAATCTATGTTTAATGTGGTTAAATACAAAAATTGTAGACCGTATGTAATCTATCTTTCAGGGGACATCTTAACAGATTTAAATTAACCATAATGCATCTTCTTCATAAAAGTTCTATCAATATGTTCGCTGTAAACATCTCTCTTTCTATAATGTTAAGAAAGAAAAATACGTAACGGTTACCGAAAATTGATAAATAGAAAAATAATAATAAAATTGATAAATAAATAGAAAGCATAATACAAATTACAACAACATCCAAAAACATTTTTTGTTTATAATCCACTTCAACACTCGTGAACGTACGACACATTTTGTGTTCCACATAATCACATATAAATTCCGTATTGCAACTTTCATTCGATTCGAGTTCTCAACATTTCATCAATCAGCCTTTAGAATCGAGGTACACATTTAGAAATTAATTTACAAAAGCTGACGATCACACATGACATACAGAAATCTGCTATGAAATAAAAACTAATTTTATTCCAGGGACCCAGCCCTTAATTTCTAATATAATACAATCTCGCATACAAAGTGCATTAAACTTAAACATTTATTCATATCACTGTAATAAGACGCAGTAACGAGCTTATTGTATATAGGTATTGCTTTATTGTATAGTATAATATTAAGTATTTTTTTATTTTACAAAACAATTTACATTGACATAACAAGGCTAGATAAAATTCGCAAATAAAGTTGATTTTTGTTCAAGTTAACCTATAGTACGAATATTACAACTATGCCAGTAAGCATAGTATCAACTCATCGTAAATTAATTAGTAATGCACTAAACCATTTGACAGATGAACTATACTTCTTAAAAGTGTGAGGAAATAATTGTATCCAACAGTATTTGAACTACGCAAGATCAAAGCCGTTGGTTGGTTTAAAGAAGTCAGCGTCACTGCAATAAGAATAATAGTTCGTAGGCGTGGCTTAAGATATAAAAGATTTGGTAATACTGTACTAATTAGTTTAGTAACTAGTTAGTAAAGTGTGTGAAAGAGACGCAGACATAAATTACATGTAAGCAGAAGTAAGACAGCGATACTATTGATGTAATTCCCAGAGCTACTCGACAATCCCAGACTACTAACACTTTCTTTAAAACATGCACAAGGCAAAGTTGTAATATCGTACTCTAATGTATATACTTTAATGATTATATTATAAAGTTGAAATTTTCAATCCATTTTGTTATGGATATCAAAAAGCGCCTTATGGGATCGAAACTTCAATTACATTTGACAGCGCAGCCGCCTACGAATACACAAAAATGTGGGTCTTAACATTGCAATAATAGAGGCGGAAATTGGACTTACTCAACTTATTTGTAAACAGGATTAATGTATAGTAGGTATATAGTAGTTTACAGAGGAAATTGGAACTAAACATGCTTTCCTATTATATTATATTCTAAAGACAAAAGGTATACACGCAACTTGTGTTCAATACTTGAGTATGTCTAATCAGGTATTATATAAACGAATGCAAAAAGTAATTATGCTATACTCTATATTTGTAAAACAAAAATGAAAAAAAAATGTTTGAACAATTTAATTGAAAAGGAAAGAAAATATTTCAATCAAAAGCAATTTTTTTTTGTACGAACAAAAGTTGCGTTTATTCGTGCGCCGCAGTTTAAGGTTTAAGTATTTTGACTATTTTATTCATAGTATAAGTTAACGTAGATAGTTAGACTTTAAATTTAGCAATACCTTAATAATTGAGAGGATTCCGTCACAGCAGAGAATCCAAGGACAAAATTGCAATATCACGTACGGTCAGCGGCAAAAGTAACTACACAGTACACACCGGCGTACGAACGACCGTATAGCAACTTTTGCGGTGCACTATATCTCCTACAAACGCCGATTCGGTCAATATCAACCACATAATGACTTGCATTCATACCTGGGGTGGAAAAGAAAACAAAATTAAATAAAAAAAAATACAAAAAAATACAACAAATAATATGAAAATAATTTTGGTAAATAACTTATTGCAATTGCGTCCAGTTACAGCGGTATTCTTTATATTAATATAATACACAAAGGACATTAACGGTGATACAATATACATACGATTTGTATTATTTATACCATCAACAATAATTGTTATATTATAGGTGTTAGAATTATTTGCACATAATAATAATAATACTCTGCTATAAATACATACAGTACTTAGTTTTGATATGGCTTACATTCGATATAATACATACATTACGCGATTTTACATAACAAAGCGTTAACAGAATATTACGGATTAGTATAAATATTAAAATTTCAAACAAAATTTTTGTTAGTCTAGAAATTGTACGTAGAGAGATATTAAATTGCATTAAATCGAGTTCATGAAAAGATTGTATCAATTTCTTAGAAATTTCGATGCAGTTTTGAGTTTTTTTTCCTTTAAAATTACATAGTAGTGAGAATGTACTATAAAAAAAATAACGATGACAAACGATTCTTGATTCTTCTTAGTGAATCATTTGAAAGTGTGATAGAATTTATTACGAGTACGCCAATATTTTTTTCTTCCGTTATATATTTATTGAACACAATTAAAATGACTAGATCCAGGTGAAGAACTATTACTGATCATAAGGTTCGAAGTCACTACATTAAAAAGTTCATCCACTATGATTAAAAAGTCTGTCTAAGATATCTTATCGAGTAAACCAGAATATATCTCCTCTACATGCGTATCATCCTTAATTTATTCCCAAGCATGCGATAATTTTTAATAAAATTATATTTTTAAAATTGTTAGTACTGGTAGCTTTAATAACGACCGATATCAATATACAATCTATCCAAACTTTGGTCACCAAAGATGGACGTTCGTCAATTTCTAAGGTGCAGGAGTCGCCAAACGTCTGTCTGATAGGAAAAACATTTGATAGATTGTTTATTAATAATGGGCATAAAGAATCACACACAATAAACATACATTTTGCCTCAAATATTTTATTTATATTAATTACTATTATATTTCATCGATCTCTCTACATACAATTTCAAGATTTGCTTTATATAATCCCATCAATAAATATTAACTACAGTCAACAATCAATTTAACATTTCGTACCGTGGACCAACATTTTGAATGCAATGCTATAGTGGTGTACTGTGCGGTAGCATACACGCCTTTTTTACATATAACATATTAATATTTGAATCGATCTTCTGAATA
The DNA here is from genome assembly GCA_018250295.1 of Spathilepia clonius. NCBI lineage: Eukaryota > Metazoa > Arthropoda > Insecta > Lepidoptera > Hesperiidae > Spathilepia > Spathilepia clonius. Next base: position 12,389 of record DWRA01002425.1, read on the forward strand.
TAGTAGCGTATAGTAGCGTAAACAACAGCAGAGGCACAATAAACCTGTTAACATAACGAAGGTAAGTTAAGACAAGGTAAGGTAAAGTAAGGCAGTCAAAGGTAAAAACCGCGCGCCCGCACGCGTTTTTGTTAGTAGTTCAATATTAGATAATTTATTTAAAAAGGACACGAGAAAAGTAGTTTAGGACATAATATAATTATAGGGTAAGAAGATGAAATGTTCTACTTTAAAAGGCGTTGAATTTTTATACTTTTGTACAGCAATACGGATTTGTGTGTTATGTGGTACAGCAATGTAAGTTTCTATTTTTATCTTAACACTATTTATAGGGTAGAATTGAAGCTAATATGAAAAAGTAATTTATTACAAAACCGATCATAATAATCTATTAAATTAATAGTAAATTTACCTTTATATTCAAATATATTATTGTTAATATTTTGAATGTATGTTGATCTATATTTTTTCAATGTAAATAAAGTCAGTCAGTCAGTCATGTCATTTATTATAAATCGTTGTACGCTACCTCACAGACCACTAACGCATTCTTTTCTACACATTAAACACCCCATCATTTAGTTTATTGCTTAGATACAGTAAGGTAAGGTAAGGTAACCTTGCGTATTAATTATTCCTCCAGCCAGTATGTTATTGAAGTAAAGTAAGGGCATTACCGTGCATATTAACTATCCCTCTACCCAGTTTATGTTATTGAGGTAAAGTAAGGTAACCTTGCACATAACACCCCATCATCCAGTGTCGTTATGGTAAGGTATGGTAACTTGGGGTAATCCATTACCTGTCGCGTTGAGCGTCAAGTAGGTACTCCTTGAGACGTCGCAATAGATGTTCTGATAGCTGCAGCACCTCCGGCCACTGCTTCAACACCATCACACCCACCATCACCGCCAGGCTCGTTGTTAACACGCGAACCCTGTATTTGAAGGACAAACTTATCATAACTTGCTTATAATAATATTCAATCAATTCAAACACTACTTTAAAAATTTATTACAATTGCTTAAAGTATTGTTATTTGGATTTTAAGAATTTATAGAGTATAAAAATTGAAACATACTCATTTGTAATTAAAAAAAAATCGATGTATCTTTATGGAGTTATTATTTGCACTGTAGTTTTAAAATACCGAATGAGTGAGTGAATTTTTTGCGTATGTATACGGCAGAGGTATAAAAAAAGCCCTATATTTTGAATAATTTCGTAGTCCTTTATTAATATATTACTTAAGGGTGAATTAAAGTAAAGTAAAGTAAAAATATGGTATAGTAACCATCGCACAGTAGCGTTTAAAATTGCTGTTATTAAGTACTAGGTAGAAATAGGTGTAATCGTGGTTCTTCCTGACTTAAACTAACCACAGAAGGTTCTACCATAGTAAGTGTGGGAGGGCGTGGCGTGAACGCACGTGTGCAGTGAGGATACTTCGTGGGCGTGTGTTTCTGTGTGCGAGAGAGAGAGAGAGAGAGAGAGAGAGAGAGAGAGAGAGAGATAGAGAGAGAGAGAGAGAGTAGGTAGTAGTGGTAGATAAACAATATATTGATTTCTTTAACAACTGGTATAGTTATAGTAGACTGTGCCCTAGCCGGCGGCTGTAGCCCTCCTCGTGCAGGTACTGCGGCACTGCGGCGTGTTGCCGAGCCCGTCTCGCCGGACAGCACCT
>DWRA01002426.1:0-14069 GCA_018250295.1 Spathilepia clonius
CTTATCTGGGGTGGATCACAAATGTCCATAGGCGGCAGTTGCCACTTACCATCAGGTGGACTGCATGCTCGTTTGCTGCTCCATCAAATAAAAAAAACACTATTTAGAGTTAAATCTAAAGTATTTTTCCAAGGGTAATATTTTGCATATCGACACAAATTCTAAACTCGTGGTACTAATCCGTATAGAACTAGATGCGGAAATATAGGAGATCTGGATCGATCCATAAGCAACTATACCGCATTCGTATGCAAAACAAGTTTCTGTATACGACTAATAAATCTCAAATGGCCGTGATATCAGACTCCTTTGTTCCGATATTTCTTGAAAAAACGCATACCATAATGCTAATCTAATAAACGATACTAAAACACTTCACGTACAACCACATACTAAGATTCTTTATATAACTCGTAATTATAAGGAAAATAAAAACTGCATTGATTAAAAATAGACTATGTCACATCCACAATTTAGACGAATCTAAAGACATCTCGTATGATAAAATTTATCAAGTCGATTTTAATGCAGTGTTGAGATGAGACATACATGCTACAGATATATAACTAGAAAAAGAATACACAAATACTAGAATGGAAAATACACAAAGACTGTAGATATTGATCATATTTTATTAAATACTGTGATAGTAATAAAGTACTGATAAAGAAATTGATAAAATTTAAATATTCGCCTAAAAACGAACTGCATCTCTTGGCAAATAGATTTGGCGGATATCGTAAATTTCGTAATGCTTTTCCTAAAGAAGTCGTCTCTAATATTTGGTAAATCTTCATTATTTCTTCCAATTCAATCTGGAAACATCGATTTCTACGAGATGTTGCTGGGATTTAAGTTTAGTGACTAAATATTAATTAACAATTTTTGAATGCAAAGTTATCAATTTGTTTCATTCATAATTTGTTTCATAAAATAAAAGTTAACGTTTTAATTCAATTCAAATTCAAACAAACGTCCATTTTAAGTTTTCAGGTCATGATCAAGGAATTAAAATCACGTTTTTGCACTAGTCTAGAGCACTTTGGTTAAAAATGGATAATAAAAGTATCAGAATGTCTGAATAGTAAGCATTCTTTGTTATTGACCTTTGTTTCAGACTATTGTACTGCGCAGTATCTATAATATAATCAATTCAATCTATGTGAGAAAACTTGTCGTAATCCTAAACAGATAATATTGTTTCAAAAACTACTATGACGTAAAACTGAATTTGTCTATTGTTAAGCTTGTGAAGCTATAACAACATATTTATAGACTTTTATACTTCAAAAGCAAAAACACAGTCATCATCTAGACAAAACGAGTTTCTGTATGACATTGAGTTACTTAAAGAATGCAGAAGTAGCAATGTATTAATACTTTGTACTCACATACTTGAAGGTACTGTTCAGATTATTTGTATTTAAATGTTTTTTTTTCTGATTTATTTAGTTGTACATTTTATCCTCTTAGAGCATTTAATAATTACGATCATATGATTATCATTTTCATTGTAACTAGATTGCACAATAGCAGCATTATGACGAGTAAATTTAGAAGTGCGAAAAATCTGAAGTTATTAAAAGAAATTTGCCTAAAATTACAATAAGATATGAAGATCTTAACATGAAATCCGTTACATCATGCATTTTTTAACGTATTATAAATATTACAGAAAGCAAACGTGTGAAAGTGATTTGTGCTGATAAAGATGATCCAAAATCTTGTATCAAGAATTCGCCTGTCATCATAGATTTGTTCAAAGTATCTCAATATTGATGAAATTAATCAAAGTTTAGTTAGAAAGGCCCAGTATGAAAGAGCCGACAGACTTGTTTGAAATGCAGCAAGATTATATATTGTGAAAGTGGTTACTTTGCGGAATTCTATACGAGTAATAATATTGCACATAAATTGTGTCTGAGCGAAGTGATGATACGATATATTAAACGGTCTATCGCTTTCTAGAAACAATATCGATTAGAAAGAACATCATTATTTGCGGAAACATATAAAACTAAAGAGGAAAACAACTTTGATAGTGGAACATCTTTTTAAAGATAATCATTGTTAGATATAAGAAAAAGGTATTATAAATACATTTAACATGCATAATAATATTTTTGGAAAAATTAAAAACATATATACAACTCATCTTCGACAAAATAATCAAACTCATCAAATGTTATCTTTTTAGTTAATTTGGTTTATCTCGGTTAAAACATCATAAAATATAGATCTTAATAATTTGTAATATTTAGGGCAGGATTAGGGATAGTAAAGATAAAAGATTTTAAATTTGAATAAATCAATAAATTAATATCGATAGATATTTGGGATTAAATAAAACATCAGGTACATTTATTCTACGAAAAAGTTTTATTCATCCCTCTTTTTCCCAGAATGAGCTAAAGAATGGATAAGAAACTTCATACATCATACTGTATCAAATATAACAGATGGGTGTAACTTTGGCTCGGAATCCAATTATCACATCCACACATCTCATGAAAGACATATTTATGCATCGATGGCGTCAGGCTCTGAAGTTATGGGTTTTTGAAACCAGTTTAAAGCGAACGCAGGTTTGCAGAGACCCCAGGCAGAATCAAGGACAACGATTTATTTTAGCATTTCTCAGAGTGATTTGCAAATTCGTATCTGGTTTGCTAATGTATAAGCCTAATAAATAAATTCCTCGGCTTGGGTCGCTGGCGTTTATAAATGTGTACCGATTTAAATTTTGTGTCCGTTAATGTACTTACATTTTTAAGGTTCTCAATTCAAGCTGACAATAAACACAAAACCTTCAATGTTCAATACGACTTTACATATATTGTGTTTCTCACTCTTGAGTCGATCCTCAAGAGATCCTCAATCGGGGTGGATTCAAACCTATATATGCACGAAGTTAATGTGTAATTTAAATTACTTTACTCTTAGAGAAGACCACATGCCCATTAATATTAAAGTATTAATTTACTGTTAATTGACAGTCCATTTGTATTTCCGCTTTTCATTACCGTCAAATGGACTACATATCATCATTTGCTTCTTCCTTGAAAATCTCTTTCCGTTTAGAAGATCGATTAAAAACAATCAATCTTCAAGAAGCTGTTATATCAATTAGGTTTTTTTCATCCACAAATACAATACAAATTTCATATCCTATTATACTGTGAGATAATTTCACGTTCTCCGTAACTGTAACTGGCCTGAGTAAATTACCATGATTATGTAAAAATATGTACATCGTAAAGGTGATTATAGAATTACGTACATGTACTGCGTTCTCGTTTAAATGATTTTACTATTTATATACTCGCTCTGCTTGTTATAATACATATGTGCTTTCTAATAATAGCTTTTATGTCTTGGAACCGCATACTGAGAAATTTCAAAGTATATATATTTATATTGAACATTTCATAGAAATCAAAATTTATCGGACAATTTGAATCATCATGTCAATCTAATTGTAGAGGGTTCAGGGTTCAAATTCTGACTAGATAGACATTTAAATTATAAATTTAGATTTCTAATTTGGATCTGAGTATCTATCTTTAAAGGTGTCTAGATAGCAGTAGTAAATAATGGAGTAAAAATTGACATGATTCTATCATTGCAGGGCTTAAAGAATTTACTACAAATGAGTATGGTAATGTTGAACCATCAGCTAAAAATATTAAAATAACAATAGCGTCAAATGGTCTATACAAATTTCACTCGTTTCGGTCGATCGAGCGTGCGATTGTCGAAATTTTTCGACTGTGGCCACACCTCATAAGGCTATTGTTACGACATTTCCCAAACTCATTGTGTAGTAACGTCTAAACTCAAACGTGTAATAAGCTGACATTTTCTCTTGTTTATACTCAAACAGAATATATCATGAAAATCACATACAAGGTTATCAATAGTAGTTTATTTCAAGTATCAGATGTTTTTGAAATAAAAATTAAACGCTTTGCATTAGTAACCTCATGTCACGGAATACATTATGAGGTCATGAGAGAAATAATAATTAGTATACTACTTAACGCCAAATTCTAAAAAATATTTCAGCAACATTGATACATCAAATAAGATGACTGTCTTGCTACATAAATCATCAAACATTTAAACGCCAATTCCTTGTATAACAGTTTATTCACAACTCTTTTATTTTAATTTCTTCTTACCTTTTCAGTTTCTTTTAATTCGTTAACATCATTTCTTGAAACTGTGTCTTCCTTTTTGCGTAGCATGTTACATCGAATAACCCAACCTGTTTATTACCGAACCTTTAAATTGACGCAGGAGCAATGAAACTACAGTCTCTGGGGACATCAACCTGTAACTTGTTAGTTTCAAGGCCTCGGATTTAACTTCTTGTAATTATTCCAAATAATCATTATCTACTTGATATTCGATATCAGTATGTTTGAAAGTTTATTGCGAACGAAATTTATTCTATCAAATTATGGCTTTTTATTAGAATATCAGTATATTTTAATAAAGTTCTCGAAATAGATCTTCAATTCTGTCGAGGAAAAAACAGGAGAAACTTCAATATCAATTTAAGCATTTTTGCATTTGAAAGGCAACATCGTTAAAAATTTATTGAGTTTTTATTTGGTTCCGGTTAAGATCTATAACCATTAATCTTAATGCTCACACTGACTATAAAGCTATGCTATCATATTCTTATGCAGAGCATTTTATAACAAACAAGTTAGTAATGCAATATCAATAACCATTTAATAAAAATCATCTAGTAACGAAAATAAGGAGGCTGATAGGAAGTTTTTGAAATTCTCACGAAAATAATAAATTTACATATAAATGGTAAACTAATAAAAATAAAAGAATTAAAAGCAACGTTATTAAATTAAATTGTTTAAACCTGCTATACTTTAAACAATTGAGTAACGTCCTGTTTTTTGTACCTTCTAGATAGTCAGTCTATTTATTAATTTACAAATTCTTAGGTACAATTTTCTTCGTTTTCGGATATAATATGTACACATGTCTTTCAAGTTTGCACTTCACTATCAATTAATCGTTGAAATCAAATCGCTCTACTTCTGCGATTTCTATTAATATTGTGTTTCTAGCGGTCAAGTTTAAATTATTCTTTATCTCGTGAACAAGTGATCGATGACCAGTTGCATGACCAGTAAAATGATTATAAGTCGATTTAGGAATACGGTCGGTGTAAAGTACAGTTAAAGCATTAATATCGCGAACGTCAACGATAATGCCGTTTGAAACAGAAAATAATAGAAGTGCTTTATCATGTCTAATGCTATCTATTGGCCGACAGTGACCTGTTTTATAAATATTGCAAATAAAAGAAAAGTTTTAATGACATCACATTTTTTTATTCATTACAAGATGTTTTAAATAGTTTTTCAATTTTAATCTATATAATAATTATTATACGTGTTGCTTGGAAAGTAACATGTTTTATATTAAAATAAATAAAATATTTTTCTAGTTTCATACTTATACAAGTTTCAAATATAAAAAGTCATCATATTTTATCTTTACAAGCCGAAAAACGTACTAATCTATTTAATTACACATATCATCTGTTATAATCACTTTTATACACACTTTACAAGAATTTAGTAGTCAAAATATCAATTACTTTATCTCAATCATCATTAACAGCTCTAAAAACTTGTTGTCTTTATCGACAACAATTATATGATTGATCACCAACAATGTTTACAATGTCGATTGGTGATTAGGCAAACATTTGTCACCATCACGCCGCCTCGTTACGCTCCGTTGAGCTAAAACTTTTCTTTTATTACTCCTCCGTTCTTTCTTGAGTGAAAGTGGCCTGTTTGTCATTTTAAGTTTGTTTACGTGTGTTGTTTACTAAACAGCAGTAAAGCCTGTTATGCACTGTCCATCCTGGTGTTCGTCAAAATGCATGACGTTTGGTTGTACGTCAAACCCATAGCTCGATCTGCATCATCGATTTGATGTCATGTATGGGTGGTGCGTGCAGTACTTAATAAATATTGGCGATTGTGTTTTTTGTCATTTATTACTCTTTGGAACGACAAATCACGCGACGTCCGCTAACGTATAAATATGGGCTTGCACTTAACATCCGATGTATTAATTGCATATTAGCATAATTGTAACAAAGTTGAAGGAAATTATTCCATGAATACAATTAACGTAATTAAACTTATTGTGAAAGCCTACCGCTACTTGATTTCCTTAAATATTTTTTTCCCAATCATTTAATGATTTAAATACTGTGCTATATCGGATAAATTTATTTTTTTTCCGTTTTACGAATTAAATTTTCATTTACTCCTTTATATCTCAAAATGTCGATAGAAAGTATATTCAGCATTTTGTGTGACATCATTAATCGACTTCTTTGAAATATTCGTATAGCGCGGCGTTTCCAAATTTAATTGCATCAAACTGATTTAGCAATTTTCTGAGTGTCATGCATGATTCATCATCGTGGACGAGTTAGCCTCGTTATTTTATTCGTTTCAACCTTAAAGGCCGGCAACGCTGTCTAATAGATTCATTGCTTTGAATTCTTTTTAAACTTTTTATTGTCACTAATGCGGCGATTCTACAATTTCTACGCTCTAAAATTGATCAACAAGAGGAAGTTATTTAGACATCTTATAACAATGTTGAGGTTAGTCTAAAACTTGCAATGGAATTAAAAGGGTGTGGTAAGGGTTCCTTATCTGAAGAATTTCAACTTAATCCCCAGAGGTAACAACGTGACCGATCTAAAGTAGTACTTTTGTTTTATTTGGAGTTCGATTATAAAGTGTAAGGTACAATTGCCCCTTGGTACTTCCATTATTTAAAAAAATTTAACCAACGGAATATAATTACCAAGTTCTGTAAGTTCCTCTAAATATGCACCTAAAATACTAATAAAAACAAAACACTGCAAGTAGGTATTAACGTTTTATAATGACTCATTATTATTCCCCAAATTCAATTGATAATAGTATCTAGCATGACGTGAAAGGTGATTTCAAGATAAATATTTTCTTAGAATAAGTTGAAGTGCTTAAATTTGTAGACGTAATAGATGCTTAAGCAGATATGGAATTTACCGATCATCAATATGACTTTGATATGAACATTGTAGCCAGATGTTTCACTTTCCGATGACGCGAGAATGTGAATGACCTGTCGGTGACCGAATGGGACGTGTGGAACGATTGAACGAATGGTGCACAAGTAGGTAGCATCGAAGGCATCGCTGTCAACTTTCTTCTTTATTGAGTAGAAAGAATTCGATTATAGAATGCGTGCGCTTTCGAGATTCTGAGAACCTTTGAACGTTATGATTCGAATATCACAACTTTGTAACTACTTTATACCAAATTATCATACAACATACATACATTTGAAAAACATGCTTTAAGTCTTTCAAATAAAGATTCGAATTCATAGATTTATTTCAACTTGTACACACAAGTGTACATAAAAATAATTTTGACACTAAGTCTTGTCTTGACGGTCGAGGAAAACATTGTGAGGCAAATTCCCTAAGAGTCCCAAAAATAATTTTAATCAACATATCTGTCAACCCAGTCTATATGAAGATCCTTACCCAAAAGTTCCAGCAGAGTCATGTGTTGAAAGTAAAATTAATATTTGGTTTATCATTTCTATCAGTCTTATTAACTTAAACTCACTAATCATTGGTTACTTGCATAAATTTACACAGTTAACGTTGAGCATTGCTTTTAATGCATAACGCACATCAACAAAGTTAACGCTGTCAATTTGAAACTTATTTAAATTACCTGTAAGCGTGCCAATTAAAAGCTAAGAAAGATAAATATTTTCGTGTCAACCCTGACATAATCAAGACATAATTATTCTTAAAAGTCGCATCCAAAACACCAACCTGATTTAGTCTATTTTAGCAAACCTCGCAAGGTGTGTGTAAATTCGATTTAAAATCAAGTTTTCCTCAAAAACCCCAATGACAACTTACGACTTGATTAACATTAACTTATGCACGATATTTCTTTCGACCTTGACGAGTCGTGCGTCGTGGTGACGGGATGTTTGACGGATAGCGGGGACAGGCCGAGAGGTTAGAAAGGATTGAGAAGTTAAAAAATCCTTTGTTGAAATTCCTTGAGAATTTAAATCCTTTGTTAAGTTAGGGATATCAAAGGCTTCAGAATGTTTTGTTAATAATCAATTTTAAAATAACAACTGGTTGTTGACTTTGACCTTTCAACGGTGATGCATCGATATTTTTATCTTAAGATCTTAATTTATGGTGAAACCGCTTCTAACTTCGTAACAATAAATTTTTCTATCGATGTAGTAAACGGATCTTAGACTACTACATTAAGTGACCGTTGTAGTCTATGGACATCTGTAAATAAACCCAAGTACGGTAAAAATCTAATAAAAACCTAATCGCATATGCGTTGCTAATAGATGCGTAGCCGCTGCAGCCTTAATCGAACCGTGGAGAGTTATCGTCTGTCTATCTGTCTGTGTTTTTATGTGTAGTTACCATATCTAATAAATATAGTATCGAGATATATGAGATATGTTTATACTAAGTACTTTAGTACGTCACGATGGTATCTGCAAAAGAATTCAATCAACCAAATTTTGTAAATAAATATTTGTTTTTATGTATTCTGCCTGTTTAGGTATCGGAGATGGTTCGTAAACTTCCACTACGTATAATATTTTTCCCTTGAACAGATTATTATTGTGAATTAACCTTCTATAACTTAATATTGTGAATGTCAAGTTTTACATAACATAATCAGCTTTCAGTGTTGGTCAAAAAACTATTCGTTTAAAAAAATACTCCCTCTGTTGAACTGTTTTTTTTTAATGTTAATATCCTACACATCTGACATATTGAGATAAACTTAACGAGGCATTCCAACTTAGTCGTCAGGGGTAGCAACGCATGTGTGGTCGACATTATTTGGGATTCTAGTCTTATCTGGGGTGGATCACAAAGGTTCGTGGGCGGCAGTTCCCACTTATCATCAAGCTACTCAATTATACAAAAAATAATCATAATGTTACAAAAAGTTAAGCGTAAAATTGCTGTTCCTTTATACCAGGATGCCTTTGTCATTTTAATGATTACTGGCCTTACGTACCAGCAACCATTATCAGAATTACGATACCGTTTTCCTTATTAATTAGTTACAATTACGCCGAAACCAACTTCATAATTTTAACGATCAAGGTATCTGCATTATAAAACTGGGAGTTGTATAACCATTTCTTATTCGGAACCAAAACCTGAACTCGATTTTAGAGGTGAAAGTATCGAAGCAAGTGTTACGCGATCCGATGTCTCGATTGAGATAGGACACGCAATCGATTAAGTGGGTCCCCTCGAATCAATCAAAAGCAACGGAAATTGTGGAAACCCTGTAAATATTTTAAATTTAGAATCCCTTGTGATTCGAACCCAGCTGCACCACTGTCACACTGGACAGACAGATAGTATTATAACGGCAGTGTTTAGCGCTCCTGTGTTCTGGTTTGGAGGGTGTGGTAAGTGAGACTTATCCGAGGCATTCCAAATTAGTCCTAAGGGTAGCAACGCATCTGTGATCGACCTCAAGTAGGATTCTAGTCTTATCTGGGGGATTACAAATGCCCATGAGCGGCAGTTGTCACTTATCAATAGGTGAACTGCATGCTCGTTTGCTACATCCATTATTAAAAAAAAGGAAGACTCCTTGCCATATGCCCTGCTATACTCTAAACCTTGGGACTCTAATTCTGGAGATGGTTCTGCATATATTAGTATTATTTCCTTCGCTTGGATGCTAAATAGAATAACCTTAATGGTAAAATTATTTTCTGTTAGAATTGGTTATACTACTACGATTAATAGCAGAAAATAAAAACAACTATAATTGACTGGATTATTCAATTATAAAAGCAATAGTGCAATACCAACATTACTATGTAAAAATATGAGCATCTTAGTTATAAAACAGTTCAATAAAGATAAGAATTTTAAATATGTTCTTCTGTATGTTTCTCGTTCACATATTATAAAGTACAAGTGAGATATAAGTATAAATATCGCCATATTGGCTTATAATCTTTATTCAACCAAGTGATACATAATTCAAGCCAATTAAAGTATTAACAAAAAATATTTTATGCAATATAATTCTGATATTTTTTGTTAGCAAAACCATCTACATCCTGCATTAAGTGTTAAAAATAATAACGGATAGAAATCGTACAGCGTTTATGTTAAAAAATGAAAATCGTTTGATATATCGATAATCAAATAGGTATGTGTAATAAAAACTTCCACTAAGGATTAAAATTATTATGCTGCTAGTAATCGATTTTTAAATTAATGTTAATTAGAAATCGATATTTTTACATCGATTCTAGAGATTAGAGATCGGATAAATAAGACATTTTGTGAGCAATTTAAATAAAGTATAAGTTGTATTTTTTTTAATTTAAATACCAATTACAGTTATACATGTATTTGTATAAATCATGTATTTACCCTGTAGAAAGGCCTTTCACTATACGAGTTAAATTTAATATCATTGCCAGAAGACCAAAATAATAAAGTTACCTCTAAAAACTTATGAATTATCAATTTAAAAGTCGATACACACTCGTCTATTGCCCTTTCCTGTGGCTAGCGGACCGGAAATAGCTACCTGCGCCGACGCATGACAAATAGCTTGGAAGAACGTATTGTCCAACAAAAAGCCGGGATCTTTAATAATAGTCCAGGAAACGATCAGGTTGAAGAATTTAATATTATAATGTATTACTCGGGTAGTTTTTTACCTGGTATAGACAGGTGTATTTTGAGTGTATGTGTGTATGCGTGCGTATTTGTATGTGTGTGTGTTTGCTGATGTTGATACACACATGGCGAATATATGCTCATATTTTAATTTTATTGCGCAAAACGCAAATACATTCTTTAAATTAAAAATCGCTTAAGTTACTCTTTGTAATATCAGCTACCTCCCAGTAAAAGTTCCACAAAAACGGTCTAGTCATTCCGGAGATTACGGAAAAAAGACAGAAAGACAGTCAGGCAGACAAATATCTTAGTTTTTTTTGTTATTTCACATACATTTTGGTAAAATACAGTTATTTTAGAATCACAGTCCTATTGATGTATTTATTTTTACACATATAGATGACAGATGGTTCATACAAAAATGCCTTCTATTCTAGTTACTTGAAGTCGTTAAAGTTTTCTATGTGCAGCTGTGCACATTATAGTTTTTGCGTCGATAACCTTTTTGCATACGAGATAGTTAACTTAGTATATTATTAAACTAGAAATTCCTGTGGGAATGCCTATAAAGGCAATTTGCTTTTTCTCCCCTTCCGTGATATTAGTTTTACTTTAAAACAGAATATTATACAAGTCCTCGTACGCTCGTTAACAACCAATTTCACAAGGGAACCCTAATTATCTTCATTTTGAAAGTAATTAGTATTTTTTTAAGGTAGTATAACCCTTTGTAGTTCGCCTTCGGTGGCACTATCGCTACACTTATTTTAATACTTTGACTAGGCAAACATAAATTTGACGGTGTTAAACACTATTTTCTTCTGGTTTGAAGGGTGTGGTAAGAGCGATGTACTTGCCCAATGCGTTCCCACATAGTCATCAGGGGTAGCAACGCATATAGATGCGGTTATAGGGCCGACCGATTCTAATCTTATCTGAGGTTGAATATAGATGTCCATGGACGGCAGTAGCCACTTACCATCAGGTGGACGATTCATTTGCTACTTGCATAAAATAAATAAAGTACTTATTATCTGTGAACTGGAACCGTAATTTAATGAAAACCCTAATTTGTCAAAATAAAATCGTTTAGTATACAAAATGCGTTTAGTAAAAAGCAATTTATTTGATATTACAAACAAAATACTCCATTAGGACATTGGCTTAATTTAAGTGGATTATTTAGTGGAAAGGTCATATATTAAAGTGTAGTTACATAGAAAAGCCAAGTTCAAGGTTAGACTTATTAATACCTTTTAGACTAACTTAATGCCTAATTAGGATTGTCTAGACATTCCTTGTAAGAAGATTAATTATTATTTATACTTAGGGGAAGTACGCAAGTGGTATAGTATTTTGTTTTTCGCAAAGATCTTTTTTATTTTTTCGAATGAGAATTTGTAACAGTGCATTATTTATCTGTTGTCACAACACGAAGCCTGAATCTAAAAATCAACAAAGAGTTATAACACATTAACGAGATATTAGACTGGAAGCTGTTGTACGTGTGTTACGGACATAATTAATGTAATTGGTGGAAATTTCACAAATTTATTTTTTTATTTCGAAGTTACATTAATTTGTATTATGTAATTCATTTGTTTCCTGAATAACTAAATTAATAAATAATCACACATTAAACATGAACATGACATAGTCTTAGAGGACTAAATTATATTATATCTACAGTTTCATATTCTAAAAGAGATACAGTTACTCGTCGCGTGCGGAATCGGCTGAAAAACGCTCCGTGCGTTCCAAGCCTTACACTAATAAACACAAATAATTGCGACGATTTTACACCCGTAATTGGACCAAAATCAACGTCTTCAAAAGTTGAAATGTAGTCTTAATGTAAGCCAGATGTTCTAGAAAATGGTCAAGATACATAAGGTCTCGGATCCCAAGACGACAAGCCTCAACATTTATAAGGTATTGTCCACTGACCTCACAAGGTGATTCTCCAAGATTCTCGTGTACGGTATAAAAATAAAAAACACCACTAAGCCAATAGAAACTCGTAAACAGCCAGATATGGAAACTGGTTCTGGTGTAGTCAGTTTGTCTGTCCATCCATCGCAACTCGGACATGCCACTGTCATGTGATTGATTTGGGAATTTCTTGAAATGGACAATTGTTCTGTCAAGAGGCCCATGGACTGGCCTCGTACATAAAATGCAATGCTTTGTGATATTGATAAATCGTAACATAATTTAAAATCTTGGTATTGAAGTATTTATTTATATTTTCTGAAGTGTGGGTGGTAGTTATGCTAAAAATGCTTAGTTATATTTCTCAGTGGATTATTGCTACTCAGAAAACTTTTAGGCTTTCAAAGGCGTACCTATTCATATGAAGAATAATAAATAAAATAAACATTGTATTCAGGCTAAAGCGTTAATGCTAATATTTGCAATAAAATAAATGTTTATAGTATAGATCATAATGTTTGGTCCATCTTTAAAATAAAAACTTGTTAATAAAAAAAACGAATAGACATGTTTTATCCATGCGTGAATAGTTTTGTCCGCCCCAAAAATGATTAATTCAATAAAAACTTTATCTCATATAATATTAATATTTTAAGTTTGTCTATTCAATAAAATAAATATCCGACTCTCTTGCTAAGCAACAATACTAATACTAGATAATATTAATATAATTGTGTAATGAAATATATATTTAATTAGGCGAGAAAAAAAACAACTAATACCATCACACGTTAACAACATAGCATATTTCTTTAATGGAAAACGAGATCTCTTGGAAAGTCTATGTCGGCCGTCTGAAGGTGAACACGTATAATCTAAGTTGTAATGTAATTGCCTATTTACAGCTTATAATGTAGACCTCGTATTTAATACTTAGATCTGATATAATATATACCCATATATCCGTGTAATCCGCATATAATTAACCACTCATATGCTATAATACCTCTATATACAGCTGAAATACTTTTTTTATGAATTTTTTATATACTTTTTTTCTATATATATAAAAATCAATGCCACTTTTCGTTGTAATTTTATAGGCTCGTTTAGGCTTTGTTCGGACTTTTTAGTAGATGGTTTAAGTGAAGCTTGTACAAAATCGTTAGAGCGGTTCTTCATTTATCATATTTTTTGTAATGAATTCAATAAATGTGCGGATCATTTTGTAAATGGAGATTTTGCAGCCAAATTAAAACTTTTCTCAGGGTTGACAGTAAAAGCATGCCGTTATAACAGCTGTGCGATTATTTAATTTTTTTTTTATATATATAATTTTTTTTTTAATATTTCACTTTAT
>DWRA01002427.1:0-14067 GCA_018250295.1 Spathilepia clonius
GCGTTTAATACTGTCGTTATTAGGCAAAAATCTAACTACAAACTGCAAATGGTTCTACCGCCTTTAAGACTTTTTACGTGGTAGAACTTTTAAAATATGCGCCAGTATGGTTCATGGAAGTACCGCCGCACCCATCTCCAGTGTGAAGAAATTCTGCGTTTATGTAAAAGGGTGTCATACCGGCTAACTAACACATGAGGCGGCCATCCGGTCATCAAAAGTGGCAACGGATCTGAGATTGGCTTCGGCTAGAACCTGTCATATCCTATGTCAACAGCAACATAGTTTTCTACTCTCATCTTATAAAAAGAACATAAATATACACATTTATATGTGTACGTATGGCCGTCGGTTCGTTTTCTGGTCATTTATTTTAGCATATTTTGTTTTGCGTAAAATGAATAAGTTTTTGTATTTGCCTATGTTACGCGGTGGTAAATATTGTAAAAGAAATGCTTTCTATGGGCACATTAGATTCAATAGAGGTGCTTATTCAAACACCCTAGTGAGTGCCCTTATATGGGTTCCTTTATATTATGTCTCGCTTCAAGTGCATTTAATGCTTTTAAATAAAAGAAAATTATAATATAAGGGATTTCTAATAAACAAGCATATGTAAAATCTGGTCTTTGTTCATATTTCCTGTATTTTTTTTGATAATAAATTATTATTTTAAATACTTACATTTTATTTATTTATTATTGATAATACACTCCTAGCTTATCTAGCTAATTGTTATATAAAATAATAGAATTAACCAACACCAAACCTAGATAATGTTAACAATAAAAATTAAACAGATTTATGCAAAAGGTGCAAAATGTTAAAGGTAGTAGAACCCTTTGTAGTCCGACTCCGACGGCACCATCGCTACACCTATTTCTACCTAATAACAGCAGTGTTAAGCGCTGCTGTGTTCTGGTTTGAAGGGCATTCCAACTTAGTCCTCAGGGGTACCAACGCATCTGTGGTCAATCTCAGTTGGGATTCTAGTTTTATCTCCGGTGAATCACAAACGTCCATGGGCGGCAGTTGCCACTTACCCTCAGGAGGACTGCATGCTCGTTTGCGACTCCATTATATATACAAAAAAAAGGTTTGCTATAAACATATTAAATACGAATTCTGGAAGAAGACAATAATATAACCTCTTGCCCTGCAGTTGAATGATATTATAATAGGGTGTTGATTAAAAATATAAGGTATTCAGTTACAAAAAACTTTCATTTTCGTTATATATAAACATGTGTTTCACCCCTAAACGGCGAATCATCAGGGTAATTTGAGTCTACAAAGGTTAATTGTTAGGCATTTTACTTCAAATTAACACCCGATACTATTGACTAGGTCGTTAACAGTATCAAATGTTAATTTAGGGTAAGTTAACTCAAATAAACAGTAGCGGCTTAGTAGTACGAGCTTTGAACTCTCACATCAGTGGCCCAGGGTTCATATTCTAGGCACGCGCATCTAATTATTGAAAATGTGTTTGTTTTACTTATTAATTGATTTAACGGGGAAAATATTATTAATGTAATATGCCAGTGAAAACTAAACAAAAGTTCTCAAATGTATGTAGTCTATCAAAACGCACTTGTGCAACGTAGTAGAATATGGCCTAATCCTCTTCAAACCGCCTAATATTCTAGTTCGAAGGGTGTGGAAAGGGAGACGTACTTAAACGATGCGTGCCAATTTAGACGTCAGCGATAGCTACGCATCATTGACTGATACTGTAGGACTTTAATCTCATCTGGGATTGATTACTTATGCCCATGTGCAGCAGTCACCACTTACCATCAGCTGGATTTTTTTTTCGAGGGGAACCTTCAAAAGGTACCCGGTGCCGTGGGAGCGACACACGATTATGTAGGATTTTTATTCACTAAAATCCCCCCGGTGGCCATCCTCAGCGCAACGTGGACGACTCCGGGATCTCCATGGGAACGCAACCGGAGTCCTCTGAGCGCATTGCCCCGTAGGGTTCAGCCCAGGTGACACACACACCACACCGTCACCACACCTTTCCAGGTGTTAACGACGGTATGAGACCACATATCGTCGTCCTTCCCGGGGTCGCTAGCCGGGCGGTTTGAACTCCCACTCGTCCGTTCCGCAACCCCGGAAGCCCCTTTTAGTCGCCTCTTACGACAGGTAAAGAATACCGTAGCCCTAATCTGGTCCCGGAACCACAGGAACATCATCAGCTGGACTGCATGTTCGTTTGCTACTTTCATGTTATAAAAAAATCTGAGTGTAGATCCGTGCCCAGCAGTAAGACAGCAATAGAATAATAATGAATATCAAGTACAGTATATTTCAACAAATCAACTGACTTAATACGTACTCTACTACATAATATATCTGCAAAGATCAAACCATTGTAAGTATTTATCTGACACAGATAAAACTTTATCCAAGTCTGCAAAACAATCTATTTCTGTTGTTGGAAGAACAAGCGTCAAGTTTTAATAAGTAGAAGAAGTCTTAATACACTAAAAAATACTTTTTTGCGATTGAGTCATTGAAAATCCATTTGGCATTCGCTCCATGAAAGCTTTGCCTTTTAAGTGCTTTAATGATTTGAGAGAAATCCCGGCTCCAGTTATTGTACTCAAGATTAATATTCCCAATTTTGGATGAATCATTATATTCAGCAAATTGGACGTAAGTATGAATAAATAATATATTACTGGCAAGATTTCATTACATCTGATTGTGCTCTCAGAATATTGTTTATGCTTCATTCTAATATGTACACAAAAGCTAGCTAATAAAATATGCTAAGTCAAACAATTTGGTCCGTTTTATTCGTTTGTTTTTGTCATAATTGACTTCTTAATTAAGGAATAGTATCTAATTGAAGTTGTTTTTTTTATATGATGGAGTAATAAATGAGCCTGCAGTCCACCTGATGGTAAGTGGCAACTGCCGCCCATAGACATTTGTGATCCACCCCAGATAAAACCAGAATCCCAACTGAAGTCGACCACAGACGCGTTGCTACCCCTGAGGACTAAGTTGGAATGCCTCGTTAAGTTTATCTCCCTTACCACACCCTTCAAATTAGACGGTAGCAGCGCTTAATACTGCTGTTATTAGGCAGAAATAAGTGTGTTAAACTTCTATAGTACCGTGTTGAAGGAGATAATATGGGTAAAATTATTTTTGTACTGGAAATGTTTACACTGTTGCATTACGATACAATAGTGATATTTAATTATTATCTATTTATAGATATTTTACGAATATGAAACGATACAACACGACACGGATACGATATTGATACGATATGATACGTATCTTTTACAATATTTTTTTGTTTTGTAATAGTGTTTTCACTTTTATTCGTTATATCAAAGAAGTTTACGTATATAAGTAAAAACATTTTTTTGGAATAAGTACATTTTATATGAATCTATCTTTATTCGAGCTTGCAGCAAAATAATATTTTTTTAAATCATACGTTTTCCTACAATCCGTCTTTGCCAAGTCCGTATGGGGATTCTGCTTTAGTCACGAAGAAGTAGCTTCCTGGTTGCCTGCAATTAAACAAAAATATCTCGTATTAGGATTATGGAAATATTGCAACAAATTTAATGGTATATTGAATGAAACTTATACATATTATAAACATCATTAAGTTTCTAAGGCTGCAGCCTAAATGAAATTCAGTAGAATCTAACAGTTACTAACGATTAAGTAATTACTGGACCCAATATTAAATGTAACCTCGGGACTAGAATAAAGCTACGGTATCCCCTGTATGTCGTAAGGGGCGCCTGAAAGGGGACTAGGGGCTCGGGCGGCAAAAGTGAAAGCTCCAACCGTCCAGCCAGTGGCTCCGGGAAGGATGACGGTACCTATGACCTCATATCATAATCACCCAGATGTCTGGTAAATGTAGATGGTCGCTAGGGCACCACACTCAGAAGAATCCTGTGAAAGGATTGCTCTTTTGGAGATCCCCAAGTCCCCCATGTTGCGCTAAGGATTGTCGCCAGGGTTTGAGTCCTCATAGGTACTACACAGGTAACATGTTGTAAAGTTTTTCGCCTCAATGAAAAAGGTTATTGCAATCGTGATGTTTAGAAAGAATTAACAGAACAACCTACTCGAAATTTAACCGTATTCACGAATATTTTTCTTTTTCTAGTGTTTAGTTACAATTACTGCAATGATTACAGTTAAAGTTCAAGGAATGTCTTTGAACGAACAGCATAACTTACAAGGCGTTGTCAACAGCGTCCAAAGCCAAGATTACAGCATTTCTCTCGCTCTTCGAGTAACGTTTCCAAGTTCTGTAGTTTTTCGCGTACGAACCGATGATCGTGCCGGGATATTTTATAGCGTCAATCAACAGTTGCCAACTCCTGTTGTGGTTGCATAAATCTGGAATGTTTAAAATAATAAAACTTTGCCCTAATTCTGCATATCGCTTATGTCATAAAAAAATAATTTGTTTTTTTTTTCTATTAATGTTTTCGTGTAATTACCTACATAGAAAAAAGGTTAGATTTTGATATAAGAGAATAAAATAGGACTAGATTCTACATTCGTAAGCATAAAAGTTTAACACAAGGGTTTTAAAGACAAGTATCCACCAACACTTCACTGCTGTTACGAGGCAGAAAAGATATGACAATAATAGCGTTGGACGCAAATGATGAAAAGGATTGCTACTGTATAAACGAAAATACATAAATAAATAATTCGTTAATATGATCAAATTTCAAATGAAACGGGTGAAATTTATTGTAAACAAAAATGTCAACCGATTATTGTCCACTACAGGGTACGAGTCTCTTCTCTAAGTGAGACGGGTTTAATCCACAGTACACTGCGCTTCCCAAGCCCGTATTAGCACACATCGGCTGAGAGAAAAAATGTATTTAAAACAAACTTACCATCTGCTGAGAATACTTGTGTGGCTCCTGTGGTACATCCTGGTTGTATAACGTGTCTCAAAGAGTAGTTGGGCCAGAAGTCAACAGTCCCTGTGGCAGTTTTATAGCCATATTTACTTGGATCTGAATGGATCACAAAAACCCGCCGAGCGGAAAACGGGTTTAGTTTTGCAGCCGGATGTTTCCCTTCAAAAGCCACACTGGCAGGATCCAGTCCCGTGATACTATAAATAAAAAAATATTCAAATAAACTTAATTTCTACGGAATAATCAACCTTAATAACTTCAGAAATATTGTAAGTAATCAGTATCTTCAAACGTAATCTGCAGAACTTAAAAACAAACATTTTAAACGTCTAATTAATATTCCTTATTTTTAATAATACGGGAGTAGCAAACGAGCATGTAGTCCATATAATAGTAAGTGGCCATGGACATCTGTAATCAAACCCATATAGGATAAGAGTTTCACCTGATGTTGACTAACTGGTCCGCTTGTTGAAATGCGTTACTACGCCTGAGGACTAAATTCGAACGCCTCAGATGTCCCCATTACCACATCCTTAAACATTTTCTAAACTAAACCTGACGAGAGCGCAGAAGTGATGCCTTGGGAGTCGAACAACAAAGATATCTATCACCTTCCAATGAACAAATACAGTATGATTACGTCAAATATAAATATCGTTACCAATTATCATAATTCTCCACGAGATTAAACATACGAATACAAAGTTACAATACCGCGCCAACTGTTTTCCCCTCTGCAGCAAATTGTTCCCGGCGATTCCGAATATTTGGGCGCCCAGAGAATGTCCGACCAAATGAGTTTTGTTCAAGTTGAGGCCACTCGCAGACAAGCTGACGAGCACATCGGCTAGACGCAGTCCAATCTACAAAACATAAACCAAACTGTTACCATAATATAATACATTATTCTTTTATATACTAGGTGCACCCCGCAGTGTTACTCGCGTTTAAAAATGTATCGTGATAAATTTTAAATTAATTGCGTACTAGGGAAATTTCATAGGTTGTTTTGCGCGAGACCTTAATTCATTTTCTAAAATAAACGCAGCCTAAGACACTCCTTATAATATCAGCTATATGTCAGTGAAAGTCCCGTCCAGTCGGTGATTAGCCAAAACAAACAGTCGCACAGACAGACAAACAATTTAATAAGTGTATTTTTGTTATCGACGTCGTATATACTTTATATGTATTCAGTAAAAATATGTGATTTTTACATTACGAACAGACATTCAATTTTATTTATTTATATAGACTCGAAGTACAATATAATAGAAATATTAAAATATATTTTGGTTCTTCAAGAAAGTAACGCGTAACGAAATATAATTTTAGTAATATGAAAAATAGATAATTTGTATTTTTCATTTAATCTAAATCATAAAACACAATTCATAATTCATAAAACATAATTCAATTTCTTATAAATGTATATTATTGTATCATATATCAAAAAACACACCTTTTCACCCTATTACGCACGCAAGTTCTAAAAGAACCTTTGTACTAAACAGACCTAAACTACACCAAGTTAATATACATAAAAGCAACAAAAAATAAACGCATAACCATAAACCGTTTAAAGCTACACTCTAATCTACTAGGCATCAGTTCTCGAAAAAAATCTCCAAATTACTTATTCCTATTCCATGCCAACTGCATAGTGCAAGGGATTATGTTCACTTTACAGTTTACACCGTCCCTGACGTGTGCCAATACTCATAGTGGCCACCCATATCGTTATTACCTGTCTAGCGTTTGGCGCTGCCCAATTCAAATAAGAGCTTGCGAAGCTAGGCAGCGCTATAGAGGCCATGTGCTGCCAATTCAAAAGAGCAACATTACTCTCTCCTTGTTCCAAATACGCTTTTGTGACAGCCGACACCGCCGGACCGTTTGGGTGCCCTGGAATGTATTTAACTTGCTGCATTAATTTGCATTTTGTACCGTTTTCCTTTATCCCTTTCAAGTAGAAAAATATCTAGGTATGAATTAAGGATATTTTCATCATTACTGTCTCAATGCTAAGCACCAGTCTAAAATTAGAATGAAATTAAATGAAATTAAATTAAAGAGTAGCAACGCATCTGTGGTCGACTTCAGTTGGGATTCTGTTCTGATCTAGGGTGAATCACAAATGTCCATGGGCGACAGTTACCACTTACCATCAGATGGACTACATGCTCGTTTGCATCATATAAAAAAAATAAGTCCATAAATGTGTAGATTTACTTAAAAACTTTTATGCCGAATATCTGCAAAACAAACTTTACTGTTCAAATTAAACCGAAACTGTCTAAAACATTTCATTATCTGAGTAATCCCAAACCCCTCTTAATTTTGATCAATGGTTCGGGTGTCTGTCCATCACACGTCGCCCGTCCCGTCCGCTGTCCATGTGTGATGTTGTTTTTAGTGGTATTAAACGTAATACCATTTTGATTGCCATAAAACCCTAAATCCTTCACTTTGTGTGACTAACTAACGTTTTTTGATTCATGTTTTCATTGAAAAAAAATTAGTCGACGAGCTTCATGGAAACCAATCAAAATATTAATGAGTTTATTTTCATAGCATAGCAGTGATAGCCTATTGGTTGAATCACGGCCAGTCGAGGGGTCCGAGGTGCAAACCATAGGCACGCACCTCTGATTTTTCGAAGTTAAGTGCGTATTACAAATTAATGATCACTTTCTATAACCTGCACACCTGCACAAACCTACACACTTGAGTTCTTTGCAAAAGTTCTCAAAAAGTGTGTGAAGTCTACTAATTTGCACTTGGCCAGCGCTGTGGACTATGGCCTAATCCTCACTCTGAGAGGAGACCCGTGCCCAGCAGTAATGCAATAATGCATAGCAATAATGAGTTGATGATGATATTTTCATAAGGGATAATTAACACCTATCATGGACATTTGAAAATTAATTTTCATTATATGTTAATTTCTTTTCCAAGTAAGTACTATTAACTTAATGTAATGTAAATAAATTTCTAAGTTAAAGCAACGGTATAAAAACAAAGTTTGTAGGTGTATAAATACGGAATATTTAATGATGTTTTTCCCGGAGCTCGTTATGACAGGTTGACGAATTTTTATATTGAATGATATATAAGTGTATTAAGTTGAAAAGTATTTTTCTAGAAGCGTACGAGCACGCAGTCCAGATAATAAACAGTTACTGCCACTCATAAATATCAGATAAGACTAGAGTTCTTCTAGAGTTCTGAAGTCGGCATGCATGTCGGAACATGCATTGCTAATCCTGAGGAGCAAGTTAGAACGCCTCGGAGAAGTATAGAGTCTCCTTTACCACATCTTTCAAACCTGAACATAGCAGCGCTTAACACTGTTATTAGGCAGAAATAAGTGTGGCGATAACGCCTTCGAAGTTGATCCACAAGGGATATTGCCGTCCGTAATTATGTAGTCTTTCTTAGACGAATTCCTATTTAGATTGCAGAACAAATTCAAAGGGAATAATTTCAATATAAATTATTCAATAATTTATACCTGTGAAACCATGGCAAAATATGACTGTAGTCCTACTGGAATTATACCAAGGTGTAGATAAAATTTTCTCAGAACGTTCAATGGGTAACTCTGTGTAGTCCTCAAAAGAGCTGGAAAATAAAAATATGTTAAAAATAGGTACTTTCGATTTTTTTTACTTCTTGGTTAAAAATTTTGAAAGTAATACGAAGAGTCCCGCTATAAAAGTATACTAAAATTCATGAGCTTGTCTCATGAGCATCTTAAATGAACCCCAGATAAGATTAAAGTCCTACCTAAGGTCGGCCACAGATGCGTTGCTACCCATGACGATTAATTTGGAACACATAATTTTATTCTATGTTACCACACCCTTCGTATCGAAATAGTATGGCGCTTAATTCTTAGGTAAAACTAGGTGTATTCTCCAGTTGTAGGAAAACACCCATACCCAGCATTAGGCAATAAGAAGGATTACACTTGCAACACAATTACCTATACGACCTTACATTTGCCTTCATAAGATCGATGTTTTTATCAGTCTAATTCGAATGTTACGCGAAACGATAAAATAATGCGACATAAAATATGCGGGCATGCAATCAGAGTCAGATAAACTGCATTTTGTTAATAAATTAAATTAAATACTGCATTTGTAACAACTTGAGCTTTTCTAAAGGTATAATTTTAAGTATACAAACAACGACACAATTAACACAACTTTAAAATGTGTCGTAAAAGTATTTTAATATAAATATACTTTTAATGATAGGTATACATTTTGTTTTTTGTTTGTCTCATGTTTGGTTGGCAGATAATGATTTTAGAACTAAATCCGTCTATATTCCTATATATTTCTACCCGGTTGTATAGTTTAAATAAATAGCTGGAAGTATCATAATGTATAACATCATTTTTTATTTTCTTTTATATGATGTAGTAGCAAACGAGCATTCAGTCCACCTGACGGTAAGTTTAAAATGGCGCACATGGACATTTGTAATCCACCGCAGATTTGACTAAAATCCTACCTAAAGTTGACCACAGGTGAATTGCCTGTGAATAAGCTGGAATGTCTCGGATAAATTAGTAAGTACGATACTGAAGTTATTATAATTAGTGAACAAAACTCGTGAGCAAAATCATTGGAAGCGTTAAAATTAAATTTGGGTGGTCCTTGCCAGTTGACGAGCTAATTGTAAACATGTGTAAGTAACGGTAGTTCCTACCTTCAACCGTTCTTTGAACCCGTTATATATCGGTACGGTATCCCGCCAAAAAAGGAGACGTATTTTTTTATACTTCGGTACTTTTACCACATGGAATAAAATCATGACTATTCAATATCGCATGTTTGAGTATTTCTATGGTGTTCGAAATTATTTAAGTTACCTTTACTAGCCAATACGTATTTGTTACTACTAATTAATTCATAATTAATTAACACGCAAAAACGTTGTATTTGCTTTAATAAGAGGGCGTTGCAAAGATATTATCTTTATCTAGAACTAGATCAAAAAACAAAATAATTACATGATGGAGAATAATTAATTTTCCAATTACCTGTGATAAAATCTCAGTTGGACGCCCTTCTCGATGTCATCACAAAGAGCTGAAAGAAATATTTATTTAGTATACCGTATATCTATTAATTTAATGTATTGAAGTTGCAAAAGATTGCAGTTGATCTGACGGTAAACTGTCTCTGCCACCCATGAGCATCCGTGATTAACTCAGAGGGTCACAGTACAACAGGTTCTACCTTTAGCGATAACAAGCAAGCAATTTTGAAGGTGGTAGAACCCTTTGTAGTTCGACTCCGGCGGCACCACCGCCACACTCATTTCTGCCTAACAACAGCAATGTTAAGCACTGCTGTCTTCTGGTTTGAAGGGTGTGGTAAGGGAGATAAACTGAACGAGGCATTCCAACTTAGTCCTCAGAGGTAGCAACGCATCTGTGGTTGACTTCAGTTGGGATTCTGGTGTTATCTGGGGTGGATCACAAATGTCCATGGGCGGCAGATGCCACTTACCATCAGGTGGACTACATGCTCGTTATCTACTCCATCATATAAAAAAAATTACAGCGATTATTGCAGATTTAGAGTCATTTGTATGTCGTCGTTACAAAAACTTCACCATTTTGTTCTAAAAAAATTATCATAATATTTATTAAACTACATTCAGAAAATATTAATAGAATATATATTTAATATTTTATCGCTCACTCAGTGATAGTGAAACATATCTGAGAAAAATGGATGCACTTTAAAATACCTACGTCAAATTTAAATTCACCCTTTTCGTCTTGTCTTGAAGCTATTATGAAAGGTAATTTAACTTGAAAATTGCCACTGTAATATGGTGTTAAAATTTCAGCATGTTCTCTTAGAATTTTTAAGTGCTTCAGATTTGTGTATAGTCGAGACTAGCTCGGCTATTCTGGATAGTTTATATATTCTTTGTGAGATGATATATTCGTAAGGGGATATTCTACTTTTATTAAAACCTGCTTTATTATTTTCAAAGTATGGAAAAATACAATCGACTATGGATTACTGTACGCTTATTAGGATTTTTTATGATATTATATAAGTACTAAACGAGCGTGCAGTACATGTGATGGTAAGTGGCTACTGTCGTCCTTTGACATCTGAAAATTTAGATTAGAGTTCCTACATGAGGTCGACCTCAGATGCGTTGCTATCCTTGTGGGCTAAATTGGAATGCCACGGATAAGTATAACTCCCTTAACCCATTGCCCCTTACAACGGAAACACAGCAGAATTTAAATTCTCACTGGCGGTGTTACATACTAAGTCAAACTAAAAACGGTTCTATCACCACTAAAAGTAACTCATGTTAGAAAGCGGATATAAGTTTTATTTTTATTCAATTAGGTTGTCATTCCGTAATTCTCTCATTGAATGTCCAAAGTACTTCTGACTTTACGATTCTGACCCCTAGATTGGAGTCGTTTACAAATGTTCACAAGCAGTAGTCGCTATTTACGACTAGATTATCTTTACAAATGATTCTTCGATTTTCCTGTGAAATTATATCTTTTCCAATTTTTTAAGTTTAGTTTAACATGTAAAGTTTTATTACTGCTAAAAATCGAATATCAATCCTAAAACTATAGTTTTTGTTCTTGTGTTATTTTTTATCATCAAAAACATTTCGTTACGTAGTATGAAGTGGCAGAAAAACATTGAAAATTATGGACTCGAATTCACACTAATTTCGATCACTGACCAGATATGACCAGCTTAATTTGAGCTCCCTTATTCTTTTGATCTTCAGCATTTTGTTCGGTCGAATGGAGTATACTGTTACACGAGGGTTCTTACTATTGGACACAAAAAGGAGGAATAAATAGGTCAAACGTATTTTCCGTTATAACTCATAGTAGTATTTCGTTGAATCGCCTCAGTGAGCCGAGGGCTGAGTTTTATCGCTGGGCCTCAATAATCTAATGTGGATTTATATTTTCTTAGACGGCGACGGTTTCTGTAAACGGTTTTGTTTTGCCTTTTTCTTTTTATTATATAATGTAATCAATAAATATTATGCTTCGAGCCATACATCTGGAGGATGTCTATGTGTTTAGGCAAGTAAGAAAAATTACACAGGTAATCTATCCATCCATCAGCACTTAACGGTCCACTACTGTCCAAAGGCCTCCACTACGTTCGATTCCGGCGGCACAACCGCCACACTTATTTCTGCCTAATAACAACAATGTTAAGCGCTGCTGTCTTCTGGTTTAAAGGTCGTGGTAAGGGAGATAAACTTAACGAGGCATTCCAACTTATCTTATCTTCTTATTATCTTCCAACGTATCTGTGGTCGACTTCAGTTGGGATTCTGGTCTTATCTGGGGTGGATCACAAATGTCCATGGGCGGCTGTTGCCACTTGCCATCAGGTGGACTGCATGCTCGTTTGCTACTCCAACATATAAAAAAAAAACTAACTGTTGCAGTTTCTCACCATCTTCTTCAGGCCATCGTGGTCATCTTCAACTAATCGGGAGGCCACCTGTGCTCCTTTTGTCTAAACGTGGTCGCCACCACGACGGCCTTTTATCCCCATGCTACTTAAGCCCATTTTGAAAGCCACATCGGCAAGCATAGTTCGTCTACAACAATTTATATAACATACTAAATAGATAATTTGAATAGGCATTCCACTTCAAGAATTTCACAGTTGTACGTCTATCCTTGCGGATTAAGATGCTTCATACAGGTAAATCTGCTTTAGCCTACCCTTAATCCTGAACATAGCAGGGCTGTAAAGCCGCAGTAACACTAATGTAGGTATAGATTATACCGCCATTCTACTAGGCTAAGTTCAACCACCTTTTATATCTCCCTGAATATTTATATAGGCTTGTAAAGCGGCCTAGACACTTTTACTCTGAAAGATCCAGAATATACAAAACATCTAAATATACAGTGGCAAATTTTAACCCGAATTCGCGAAATAGTAGATAACGTTATTCGAGCAAAAAAATTATAATAAAACTACAAAAAACTACGTTTATCACCCCGTACAACGTCTCTATTCATATTAATTTCTATTTTAACAGGCTTCCAAAAAAGAACAGTTCTATATTCGGCTGTATGTATTTTTAATATACATCAATATTATGTCGGGTTTCTTGTTTCGATAATAATCTATATATTAATACGTGAAGCGAAAACTTTGACCCTTTTTTACGAAAATTGCGCGGACGGAGGAGTACGAAATTTTGCACACTTATAGTTTGTATAGAGAAGGAGTGCAGAATGCAATTTCTTTTAAATACTGCATAAAAATACATTAAATCAATAACAAGATCACACACACTACCATGCATTTGACAGACGCAAGCATAATATGTGTCTATAGTGTCTGGATGTCAAACATAGCTTCAGTGAATGTCAAGTTTAAGTTTCATTTCGAATTCGGTCGAACTTCGACCAGTGCGACGAGTGACTTGTATAGATAAAATACTAAGCTAATAACATTCTGTTGTAGCATTATAGCCAGCAACAACACAAGCAAACATCGATATTTTCAGTTCATCTGACAGTAAGTAGGCATTGCCGCCCGTGTACAACTCTAACCAACTCCATATACCGAAGACGGTCACAGATGCAGCGCCACTCCTGAGGACTAACGATCGTCTGATATGCAAGTCTGCTGGCTTCAACACCCTCGCACCGAAATGCAAGTACTGTTTCACGCTGGAATTATGTGTATAGTAGGTTGTTCTACGACCTTTTAAACATTCTTACGTAATGACCATTTTTTTGCAACAACTACTAACCTAACCTAACGTAATGCTATATAATGCTACCCAGGCTTGTCTGCTATATTATTCACTAGTGTATCGAGCAGGAATATTAGAATTGCTTTTACTTTTGTATGCTCTATGATATGAAAGATTTCAACAGAAACTACGTGGATTTGTTAAAAAGATTTCGTAGTACCGATGTAGATACCTTTTTTTTTTCGAGGGGGAAACCTTCAAAGGTATCTTGTGCGTCACAGGGTTATGTGGGATTTTTACCTACTAAAACCCCCCCGGTGGCCGTCCTCAGCGCTACGTGGAGGACTCCGGGAACTCCGTGGGATTGCAACCGGAGTCC
>DWRA01002428.1:0-14067 GCA_018250295.1 Spathilepia clonius
AAGCCCCTTTTAGTCGCCTCTTACGACAGGCAGAGGATACCGTAGCCCTATTCTGGTCCCGGAACCACAGGGACAGAGAACTAACGCCTATTGACAACAATGAATCTATCCAATGTTTTGCCTGCCATAGATTAACATTCGACGATGCAAAGTAGAAATTGTCAAACTTCAATCCTTTGTAGGCAAAAGTTGGATAGATTGATTATTAATAGCACGCTTAAGTTGGAACATGCCATGTAAATGTTTCTCACATGCTATGCCCTTTAAACCAGAACACAATTCGTCGGCTTGGTGCTAGAAACCGTTCTGCATCTTTATTATACAAAATGTTTGAAATTCTTTAGATATGGCGATAATTTAACTTTATGAATTACAAGAGGAAAAACTTAATACCTTACATATACACTGACATGAATATTCTAAACATAATTCTTAGATGCATAAATAAATAGATGCAATTGGTTATTCCGGAGACAATAATATTTAAGTAGGTATTTCATTCCTGGAACTATAGTTTTCTTCTTCTCTAACTACGTTCGAACAAAGTATGACTTTGTTCACTCAAAATTAACCGCCAACTATTTACTATTACATTTCTGGGCACGAATTTTTCTTACACATTAACTAAATTATTCCATAAGTATTTGTTTTTTTACCGACTATCAACTGTGACGGAAAGAGGGGTATGTTTTAGTGTAAACTCATCCAAACCTTAGTAATGCTAGGTATTGCCATAGTAACCACTATTGGTTTTACGTGTTACTACTCGCCATAGGTAAATATCGTTAAAAATAACGCAAAAGATACAGTAGGTTAATACCCACGATACACAATTAGGCATACTTACCGTAACATACAGATTAATCACAGTATCTGTAGTACATACATCAAGGCATTTGATACGAAAGCTTGCAACAATGGGCGCCCTTCACCCGGTTATGTTAATGCATTACTCACTCGATTATTGGAATGGAGCAAACTGTCCGTCTGTTGCGGTTGCCATTGTTGTGAGGAAATGAGTCAGGTTAGGGAGAAATGGCTGGCGCTTGGATGCGAAGAAAAGCTATTTCTGAAATTAAATGAAAAGCATTATTCTTGCATAATTGGGGCAAAAAAATTGCCTAGAAATTTTTCAATTACAATATTTTTAAAACCTTTTTAATAATCATTTTTGGATGGTGGTAGAACCAGTATGTTTCGTCCCGGGAGATGCTACCGCCACCGCCTACCGTTTCAATGGAAGGGAGCGGATAACAGTTTATTTGCATAGTCCTCAGCAGTTACAACTGTGATCGGTTACAGATAGAAGCCCTATTCTGAGTTAACCACGTCCACAGAAGTCCACTGATAGCAGTTTCTTCTTACCATCGTGTGGACTGCGTGATCATTTTTTGTATTTTTCTGACTGTCGCTCTACTAAACGCGGGTTATCTCTCCGAGTGAGATGGATTGCACTGAGCAAGTGGCTATCAGTAGACTTCACACGCCCTTAGGAAATTTTTAAAGACTCTTAGGAATGTATTTTTCCTCACGTCGCTTTCATTCACAGTTTAAAGAAATGATACCGAAATAATTTCTAATACGCACATAACTTTGTAAAATCAGAGACCGCCGATTGACAGATCGAGTTTCTAACCACTAATCTATCACTGCATGCAGATTAAGAACATCTTTATTTATTAAAAATCAAGCGATAAGGCAGGCACGCCATCTCCTAGTAAATAGTCGCCATCGCCGATGGACATTTGTAATAATAAAGAAGTTACCAATGAGCTCTTTGAAGGAGAATTTAGGTGATACACTTTGCTTAAATCACCTCATATCACAGCTTTTCAAGCATATCACAGAGTATATAAATAAAATTACAAAGATTGCATATCTATATTTAAAAATGTATATGATGTTTTGTTACCGACTTAGTCGTGTGACTGGTATATAGCGAGATATCAAGAATAGTGTGCAAGCCTCTTTAGCAAAAACTCCCATCATATCGATCACGGCTGAGCCCACATCATTTGTCAACAGTGCCCGCTAATATGTCACTGAGGACGTATGGACAAGCTCCTCTATAAACCTATACCCACATCTTACTATTTCGTTAACATTTTTCTATGATATGGAACTAGCAAACGAACATGTGGTGGAAACTAGCAACTGCTGTCCGTCATTTGTTATCAACCCCACATAACATTGGAGTCTTGTCTAAGGTTGGCTACAAATGCGTTGCTACCTATGATCACTAAGATATAACGCCTCGATTAAGTACCTCTTCCTTCACACTAGAACACAGCAGTACTTACACACAGGCTGTGGTTATAAAGCAGAACTAGGTGTGGCGGTGTCAACCTCGGATATGAACCATAGAGGATTCTACCAACCATACGGTTGCTCTGTATGTCATCTGCCATCTGATCAATCTACACTAAGATAATTTAAAATCGCTACATATGACCATGAGCACCAATGACCACCACGCACAAGTAACTGTCATAAACAAATATCAGTTAAAACATATGGACGTATTTCCACGTTTTTTATTATTTTCATCATTTTTATTTTTACTATATTTTCCCAAAGTTTGTGGTGACACCTTTAAAAGATATTGCGTGCGAATGTGCGCGTTGATACATAGTGCGCGCGCATTCAAACTGTGCGCATTTGTTCCGCGCTAAACGCGTATCACCTTTACACCTAGGGACAATTCATGCAACAGTAAACCATTCAAGCTGCAATCATTCATGTCCCAGTGCTGGGCTTATGTGTCCATAATCGAAGGAAGTCTTAATACTATTAAATGACAATTAAATTATGGTTAAAAAAGTTACTTCAAAATTATTGTTAAAACTTAATGTAAGAATTTTTGTCTTGTATAAATAAAACTATTTGTACAAAGATACACATGTTTTGTGCCTTAGTTATAACAGCAGCATAGTGTCACTGTATTACAGTTTGAATAGTGTAATAAAGCAGATAAATGCGTATACTAGGCGTTCCATTTTAGCTTTCAGGAGTAGCAACGCGTAAGTAGAAGATATATGTCTTTTTGAAGAATTTTTGTACGTTCCCGATTTCAGATGTCCGTGAGTTGCACTGATAACTTACCATCATATGACACCCCTTTTTTATTTCACGTAAAAATATTATTTCATATGCGACAACACAAAATTTAAGTATATAATAAATAAGTCACATTGCATAAACCGGTCCAAACGCGCCCGCACGCGTAGCTAAGCGATGCGCGCTATCCGCAGGTGTAGCCGGCCTTATCGGGGGGTCATTTTTAACCCCATCCCCACCAAGCCATGAGCCATGGGACATATGAACGAAACATGCCCATTGGTACGGCCTGAGTTACAGCGGCCATTTGTGTAAGTATCGGATAGGGAAATAAATTTTGTATGGAAACTACTAAAGAACGTTGAATGGTTTCATTGACTAGTTTATTGTAGAATACAATGTTTCTATAGAGGTAAAATTCTGTCTGAATTTGGAAGTATTTATAACTAGTTTCAGTAACGATAGTTATCGAAAATGGTTAGCATTCCGTTGGCTTCATTAAATAAATAAAGTTTGTGTGCCACATTTATAAGAGCGTATTGCTTAGTGCATATTAAGTCAGATAGCATGTAGCTTATATTACCCCTTATGCTGTCGACTATATTCCCATAAACGTCACATCAATGTCAATTCAATCGAATATCAAGCCACAGATAAAAAAAATTGAATCCGTTTCTGCATTCGTATTACGTGAAAGTCAAAACACAGAATCTAGTACAAATACTGTAATCATGTTCTCAGTCAAATTAAATTTATTTAGATGTCTGTTGAATTCAGAACCTTTAGTCTGTCTATGTATATAGTGACCCCCTATCACTAGCATCCCCGATGTTGTCATTATAACTTAGTATAATTTGATTCAATAAAGATTTTAATCTAAAAATGCAGCTGTTGTAAATGTGTCTAACTTACACATAGACGAGAAGGAAATAGAAAAGCTATTTTGAATGAAACCTTCATTGATTTAAGTTGTCCTACAATTGATAATAGACTGTCATAAAGTATTATTCATACCGATATTGATGACGGTCCGACATGAAATATTTTATGGAATTTTTATGTCCTCACAATAAGAGTGCAAATATTTTGTATGAAAAATTTTATATTCATACAAACGTCGCCAGTACCATATCATCTTATTGCTGGGCACGAGTCTAATCCATTGCCTTGATCAAGTGCAAATAGGTGGGTTTCGCCGTTTAATAATGTGAAAATCAATTTCTAATACGCACTTTGAAAAAATTGAGGTGCCTTGGATTCGAACTCCTCGACTGACCGAGTTGACACTAGGCTTATCAATATCAATACTAAAGCCTATTACTAATCAATCTATCGATTCTTTTGCCTACCAAAGATCGAACTCAACTTCTGCCTTCTAGAAATGATGACATTTCGGTCTTTGGTGGGCACAACATTGAATAATTTTATGATATAAGCTTACAAATTGACATATCCATTAAAACTCATTATAATTACCGGCGATCGGTAAGTGAATCCGCTGATATGAATCGTTTAGATATTTAACATTGCCGACTGAGCTTCGATCTTTCACCCACCGTCCAGTCGTAATTAACACATACTAGCTTATTCGCATGACTTTGCTAGTGTGATTTAAGTTACAAGTCGACAAATATACAATAGAAACAATTGATTTTTTTTATTGTAGTAGCAATGGAGCATGCAGTCCTCCTAATGGAAAGTCGTCACTGCCGTCTATGGACATTTGTATCCAACTCCGTATAGAACAGGGATTCTACCTGAAGCCTATTTAAAAATGCATAGCCACTCGTGATGACTAAGATGGTCTGTCTAAGTAAGTCAATAATACTACGATTGTCTTTTTAAATTCTACGCATTTTTGTTACAAAACTACCAATCCATTGGTAGTTGTTAGCAACGACAGTAGGCTTATTTAAAATTAAATCAATCGCTCTCATAAAAACGTAACATAGTGTGTGGCGTCTTCCCGCAACTCGTCAAGAGATGGCGCCACTAGTATTTCTATATGACAGTCGAATTTCTTCGTCGAAACATCTTTTATATACAAGATCCAAACAGAGACAGTCGAAGCACGTCTGGTCCCTGGTCCCCAGACAAAATCACTTAACCTCCAAACCAACAACCAAAATAAAAATAAATACCAAATAACTAAAATAACAATTTTTTCCGGCATTTAAAATTTTAATTCTAATTGAGCCCTTTTGAAACACGCAACAGAAACTTCACTTAAAAAAGAAATGGTTAAACAAACAACCGAATAAGCTTTACGTTAGTATAACATTTTAATAGGAACACGGATTCCAAGAAACTTTATCCCGTGCAATATATATTGGGAAATATGTATTAGTAAGGCAAGGGTACTGGCTCTGCCCACCCCAGCTATAAATTAGTGTACTTAATTATTAATTTCTTTAAGTACAAGATAAGATATATTTGAACAACCTGACTGGGACTGCCCAGGTCATATGTAACACTAACGATTTTATTTCTTTTATAATTTGCACAGAGTAGTGAACACACAGATGTATCAAAGATATTAATCATAATAATTTATTGTTACTTAACTTAGTAATATCTTACGCTATTTTATTTACCGTAATTATTGGGGTTTTTATTAATTTTGTCTTACATCCAAATTAGAACGACGCGATTGTATTTATAAGCTTTTTTGTTCGTGCGTTTAAGCGTGTTTGTGTTTATTGTTTTGTATGGTTTTTTTATAATTTAATCGCTTAATACAGCATTCAGTACATTTGATGGTAAGTAGTCACTACTGCTTACATATGTAATCAATATGATATAGAGGTCGGTCACAAATGTGTTGCCAACCCCGCGGACAAAGCTGTAATGTTCTATGTGTGAACGTTATCACATTTTTTGAATCTCAATACTTTACAGAAAATGTAAGCGCTACTCTTACATTTGCTGTAACAAAACAGAAATTTAGCATCTCAAGATTTAAAACAAAATGGTTCCACCATCTCCAATCCCTATATATGTATATCTTCTTAAAACATCTGTATAAGTAAAACCAAATCATCGCATTAGGCTACGTCAACCTGCGTAAACACAGTCTTCTTAAACACGGCGTAAACACGTACCTCGGGAGTCAAACTATAAAATCTTTCAAAATTTGTTAGTTCCTAACAAGTCTCTGTAGGATACGCTACTCTGTATAGACGTCGAGCCGTGGACGGAGAACGCGGGCGTCTCCGCGATCGTAGCCCGAGATTACACTCGTATAAACATTGTAAATTATATTTATTACGTTATATTCGGCCGATGATATTTGTTTAACCCTATCAAACGCGAGGAACGCCCCTCGAGCGAGCTTATTCTCTTTCGATTTCTCTTCGTATTGTGACGAAATCATGTTGCTAAGCGCTTGCGATACTTGATATTCGTACGATACGCCAAATTAGGTGTGTCTATATATTTTTATTATTGGTGAACGAGTTTTCAGAGTTTTCAAATCAATAAGTAATATTCAAATTACAATCTAAACTATATGGCTCGCTGTAAAGTCGTTAAAAGCGACTCTTAACGTAAAAGTTCTATTCAAAATCTGTAGAGAGAATGATAGATAAAAAAATATATTTCGAATAATTGATAGCACGATAAAAACCTTGGTATCATTTGTATGGATATCATGCTTAGTTTTTAGTCAGTATATACAAGCTATTGAAAAAGATTTAAAAAATCTGTCTTGTTGTACATCTTCTTTATTTAAGCCACCGTAGTTTATACAGTGCTTCTAGAGCCACTGTCCGTTCCGATCACTCTATGTTACAATTAAAATAAGTGAAAGACTATTTATTATTATATTGCATGTTTAAAGTATACGCACATCCCTGTTTAAAATATTCAGAGTAATGCACAATATTTTCCTTCACTCAACTTATTTAGATGAACGGAGCGAGGTGTTCGATCGGTTACCACTCTTTGTCGATGCGACACGGCTTTTACCGCCACCAAACACTCCGTTCGACAAATACGGCCTTCAAATATTTGTCGAGCGGTCGCCACGACAAATTTCTGTGTCGGAACTGTCGCCCTGGACCGCGGTGTGGGAACAATGGGGCGGACAAACGTCGATGCCTAATGACTGGTCTGAATCACGTTTGTTTTATAGCCCGTGTTTGCTTTGGCGAGCGACTCTTGAGAACTTTCGTAGCAATGCCGTGGTTAGTGGTGAAATTTCGTCTGTCTATCGGGTTTTAGAAGGTCTACTAAAGACACACCGTTAGATATAAGTTTAAAAACGGTAACGCAGTAGTCCGTGTGATATCAAATAGATATATGATAGTTGTAATATCAAATACTATAGGAGGTTAATGACTGCGATACTTAGATGCTTTTGTATATGTGGTGGTTTAATCTTTTTGAAATTTTGATGTTTTCGGTTGTTGCCATTTGAAGGTGAAAAGCTCACGCTCCACGTTAAAGTGCCACCAGATTTAAACATTTTCAAAATCCTACACAGATAGATGAACATGTAAATATTTGTGCCTATTGTATCGTTTGTATATATTTAAAAATGTTTAAATATACATTTCCTTATCGTATCAAATAATATAATAACAAATTCGATTTTGGAAAATAGTATCTATGTGAGGAGTTCACGATTTCTTATATATGTGTGTTTGTACATGTGAATATTCAAACGTTTTGTTCAATTCAACATCCAAAGTGTACATGGCTAGTGCGTAGGCCGCTTAATGTCAACAGCGGCTACCGGACGGCTACCGGCCACCACCTCGCGTGTACTCGCTACCTTATTCCGACTTGTTCACGTGTTTTCTTAAGAAAAATCCTTATGTACTTTCGGATCCACTCACACTCACTTAACATAAGTACTATGTATAATTTAGACTTAACTGTTGTTTAAGTTGAAGAATAAAATGAACGAGGTTTTCATAATTGTGATTTTTATTTATATTGAACATAATAGTAATTTGATATAAAAATGTTATTAATTTTTCTAGAAGCGTTTGGACTAATTTTGAACTAAAGAAAACATAAATAAAAATAATTACAGTTCTTTTAGATGTAGTAACACATGAGGCTATCAAAACGTTAAAAATCGTACGTCTGTTACCTAAGTTAAAATCCCTTTGAAAATATGATCACTATGTTTGCTACTAATATGTATTTATATTGCGATATTCGTACTTGACTTGAAGCTATTACAAATCATTCGAAAATACTTCATGAAAAGCAACGAGATATTTACAAACGGTTTCTATGTATTGTGGAAACGTGTAACTCCGAATAAAGATTCAATTGACATTGCCCAGAAATGTAAAATGATTTTCTTGCTACACAAAAATGATGGTTGTTTAAACTGTCATAGATCGAAAATAGGTACTAAGGCAATGTTCAAACACCAATTTCTGTAAAATGGACGCTAAAGTAGACATAAGGACACGTGGCGCCAGAGCCATTGTGAAAGTGGTTTTAGTATTGGTTTAATAGACGAGCGTTAAAGAAATTGGTCTAAAAAAGACGAAAATCAATAGCAATAATATGACTTGAATAATATATTTTAAACTTTGAATTTATGGACTTAATTTAAATCACTAAATTAATGACAACTATTTATTACTTTTTGATATTAACGCTTCTATTTATGATTTCAATATATTGACTTGATAATTTTTTATTTAAATAATAATCCAAATAACACCATACGTAAATAAATAAAAATTATGTAATCTTTGTCTGTTCGTCCACTGTAAATTATCTTTAAACAATATTAATATTATTACGGTTTAAAATATTTATTGGTAGTATTTTATTTGACACAAAATAAAATTAAATATACATCTATCAGATACGTAAGCCCACGCTACTTTCTACAAATCTACCATTACATATTTTTTATCGTTTTTATTCATTCAAGATAATCAAGTGGAACTGATAAGCTCCATAGTTTTAAACACCACACAATAATTTGAGCGACAAAACGCCGCATCTCAGCCGCTCGTCTGTGCAAACGAAGCCGGAACAAAACCCGGCTATTGTCGTAAAAGTGTCATCGTATGTGGGATGACACTATAAAGACGGATCGTGGGCGAGGCTCGACGCTGATGGTTTCCTTATGGCTCGAGGATATATGGGTGAAAAGATCTATCCGCTTTATTTGGAAAATGTCAGTCCTTGTGACAATTTCTTTTAGGACAAAGGATTTTTTTTTTGTTGTGCCACGTTTGTTTGAAGTGAACAATACGAAGCAGCAGTGATAGCCTAGTGGCTGAATCGTGGCCTCTCAGTCGAGGGGTGCGATGTCCAAACCCCAGGCACGCACCTCTAATTTTTCGAAATTATGTGCGTATTATAAATTCATTATCACGTACTGTAACGGTGAAGGAAAAGATCGTGAGGAAACCTGCACACTTGAGAGTTCTTTGACAAAAAAAAACTTCTCAAAAAATATGTGAAATCTACCAATTCACACTTGGCCAGCGCGGTTGACTATGGCCTAACCCCTCTCACTCTGAGAGAAGACCCGTGCCCAGCAGTGGGACAGTAACGGGTCGATGACGAACAATACGAAGACCGACTCTGATTTTGAATATATATCAACACTTACAATGTGCCAGTGTCTAGGTTTAGATACGTGTTCCTCCTAGTCACTAAGAGGCTTCAAGCCTACTGTTGCTCAGTACTCCTTATATAGATACAGATTAGTGACCAACATACATCGGACGTGTCCTAATTGCCTGTCAGGTCTTTGGTAAGATTAAACGACTGATATAAATTTAATACTACGAGGACGACAGCTTCACATAATCTATGAAATAAGAATAAGCAGCTTAATTTATTTAGCTATACTCTTATTTGTCCTAAAATAAGGACCTGTATGAAAAAAGATGAAAGTAGAAGATCGAAACAAAACAGAAATATTATATTTATTGCAGCATTTTCAATTTTGGTTTCGATATATTTGAATCGAAATTCTAAATATTCTGCAGAAGTAGAATCACCAAAACCGATACAACAAAATCTTATTTTATTGTATTGCAAATCTTTAAAAGCGTGACTTAACAGCAAAGCGATAAAGAAAATAATATGTAAAGCGTAAACTGTGCTAAATTAAGGGTTCTGTATTAAAGTTAATAGAAGTACCTAAAATTTGGAGGAATATAACGGTCTATATTCGACCCCAAATATCTCTTCTACTTGAATTCGGTTCGAGACGCACTGCTTCCGCTAAGGACAATAGGACGCCTCGATTAGGTCTTCAAAGTTTTGGTTTTACCACGGCAGTTAAACCATGTATCGTTTTCACATTTTTAAGTCGTTGGAGCGTTCTTGTTCTACGCTGCCACAATCATATTGGAAATCAATTATCACTTGCTATAACGACGAAGGAAAACACCATGAGGACACCTAGACATACGAGAGTTATTTAAAAAAATGTTTTTTAACGCGTGTAAAGTCTATCAATTCAAATTTAGCCAGCGCGATGGACTATGTTTCAACAATTCTTGAGAAACCTGTGCCCAGCAGTGGGAGCGTAAACGGTTGCTGTTGACGACAAACACGGAATTTGACCGCTTCTTCTCCATACTTAATCAGCCCTTGCGAAGTAGTTGTATACTACAAACTTTTCTAGTTTGAATAAATTATATAGATATTTTTGATTTTGTCCGTTTGAAAGTAGCTTTCACCTAGCGAAGCCACACTGTAAATATATGGAAGCCTTGTCTATTTATTTATAGCTTAAAACGTCTTTATCGCGGAACCCCAATAACTTCGTGGACACTTTGTCCAGAGTTCGTGTTATGGCCGCGATAATATAAAATGAAATGCGCCCGCGAGGCGATTCGGTGCATTTTCTTTTTTCTCCCTCAAATGAACACGTCCGCGTATTTGCATACAATGCGCTCGGGTGCAATACGCGCCGTTAATGCGCTGACGGGCTATGAGGACGCATTCGATGTGCCTTGTATATACTTATAGGGTTGGGGGTTTGCTCTTCAATCTATTCGTACTCGTACTGAAATATATGATGTTCTACTTAGTAATGTTCAAATGTTTAATGCATAGCTTTTTTATTGATTGAAGCGAACGTGCAGTACTCATGATGATGTGGTCAGTGCTGGCAGAGGACACCAGTAATGAAGTGGATACAAAAAAGGGGTTCTATCTGAAGGTAACCTTAGCGTTGCTACTCCCGAGGACTAGTATGTAAGTCAGCCGGTATCTACATCCTTCCACCAAAACATTTACCTCAAACTAGAAATAGGTGTGACAGTGGTACCGCGTTCAAACCAGACTGATTGTACCACCTTTAATAGGCTTCTGTTTACTTTTAAAATGCTGACTATATTTACATTATCAGCAATTCCTTAAAAAAATGTGTTACGTTATGTAATAATAACGCACCATGAAATTTAAAGCTAAATCGAGACTGGAATCTAAAATTCTTGTTACACAAAGATGGTAACGGACGATCGATCAAAATTGTAATATCGATACAATTTGCTTTGTATAAATACGGCATCGATCATTACTACTGTTTGCCATCAGCATTTTAGACAAATTATCATCTACTTCTAAGGTATTAAAGTCGAAATTAACCGAACGGAAAGATTAACTTTGTGTATTCGTTTATCCATTGTAATATTTATAGATCGCAAAAAATGTTCATACAATAACGATCATCGCCTATTTACAAAATTTATATGGATCCTATTTGCAGAGATAACTTTAAATATCAATGGTTTTTATACTGCATTTAGAAGGACAAAGTTGTTAATAAAAACTTTGGAATTTAGGGCCACAGCTGACATGCTTCTTTTATCAGCGGTCGAAAATTTTGCTGCATATCGAAAGGTAGATGTAGCAATCAAATACTGTACACGCAAGTTTGAGCCCCAATCGCACGGGCACGTAGCGCAAAAACTGCAATACAGCATTAATGGAATAGCAGGAACGCGGAACGCCGGAATCAAAAGTAGCATATCTGCTAGGTCCATTAAAATAACATAATAATAACATCGTCGCAATCGTTAAAATAGTTTTCAAAAAACTTTAAAGACTTACAAATGTCGTGGTATAGAGTTAATATCAAATTCTTTAAAATAACACTTTACTAAAGTATACTTGATGTTATCAAGTATACTTTAGTACTTATTGTACAACTTTTACGCCCCTGTAATTGAATTGTAATCGCCCCTGTAATTGAATGTAGAACTTCCACACTGATTATAGTTGTTCTTGGCAGCAGTGGCACTTGACATGTGCCACCTGCCTGACAACTATGTCAAACCCTGTACCTATCAATTCAAAAAGAGTACTGCCTTTAAGCTCGAGCACCTGATTTTAAATTCAGTTGTAAACAAACAAAATTGCATGAGACAATACATTCATGCTCGCCGGGTTTGAACCCGTGACCTCTGGAACAATCACCTGACGTTCAGTGGGTCTCCGAGATCATGACTTAGAAACCCATGTCAAGAGCGTTTGACAGCGCGAAACGCTTACAGAATTATTCAAAAACGCATTTTTTACTGTGATGTTATTTTTTTATTTTTTGTGGGTTTTATATTGTTTCTTTCTGTGAAAACCAATTATATTTTAATTGATTTTGTCATTTGAAGTGTTAGTGTAACGGACGGGGGGTTGACGTGTTAGTTGAGTGCAAATAAAATAAGATACCTTGTTTAAGTCAGTTTGAAAATTCTACTGAGTGCCAGACCGAAAGTGCACAAAGAAGGATTCCGTAAAGGAAATAAAGATTTGTAATGTTGTAATTGTATTCATACATAAAAGTATATATTACGTAGGCATTGACAAATGTTTTGAATGAAATTACAGAGGTTGCGTTTTTATTATTACGCCACGCTAAAAAAGGAGCTTAATGCAGCTATTTTGAAGTTGTAAATGGACAATTATTAAAACAACTGAGTTACAAATAGTGATCTCTTACTTATAAGATTAGAGCATTAGGTTTAAATTAATATAATTTAGGTAAACGATGAGCACGAGTCTCACCGTCAAGTTCACATAAAAAGTCGGTGCGTGCGTCTGTACTGTTTGTGTGAAATTTTAAGTCAAATTGTCGAATACCATTGTGTCTATGAATATTCAATACTTGTGTTTGCTCTAGGAACGTGTCTGAGACGAGGTGAGAGGCCATGTTTGCTATTTTTATTTATCTTAGAACTCGTACGGATGTATCTAAGTTGAACACAAATGTTTGGTGATTAAGTAGGCCGTTGTACTTTTTACTTGATGGACCAATTGGTTTTTTAGTTTTATGTATGGAAAAGCTACACTTTAGAATGGTGTTAAATGTAAAGGTAGTCTACTTTACTTCCAATAATCCTATTTATCATAGGTCTTAATTTTGATCGGTGTTATCGACAAGAAATTCTACCTCCTTCATTACAATTGGTAATCTTATAGCTACTACTCTACTCTACACAAACGATGATC
Source organism: Spathilepia clonius (assembly GCA_018250295.1). NCBI lineage: Eukaryota > Metazoa > Arthropoda > Insecta > Lepidoptera > Hesperiidae > Spathilepia > Spathilepia clonius. Next base: position 13,504 of record DWRA01002428.1, read on the forward strand.
AGTCTCATGAATATCTTTCTTAGTATAAAAGAAGGAAGAAAGAAGACGAAGGGACGAAAAAAGATATAAATATTATATAGTATGGAAATTATCTGTACCAGAAAATGATAATTTTTCGTGTTCATGTCATATGTACATAAAGAGTCTAAAATAATAATGAATGAATGCATAATAAACAGAACTGAAACAATTGTTCCACTTGTTATTATTTGTTACGGAACCCTAAAAACGAAACAGCTACGTAATAGCTCAACTCATCGATGTATCGAGAGTTAATCAATACAATCGAGTATCACACACGTTTCGCCGGCGCCCACACAGGACACACCATTGTTTGAGTGGTACATGACGAAATATACCACGAAGCTATTGGGATTCAATGATCTAGTTGTCAGATACTGATAGCGGTGACGTGGAATTTCTTTAGGAACGTTTGACTATGGGAGCACCTAGGTAGTGTGAAACTAAAAGTAGTGTGCGACTAAAAGGGGGCTTGTAGGGATGTAAAGAGCCCGAAAGGGACATCGCGCTCGGAGGGCTCCGGTTGTGTTCCGGTGGAGATCC
>DWRA01002429.1:0-14067 GCA_018250295.1 Spathilepia clonius
GTTTAGTGATTAAACCCGTTAGCTCTTTAAATAACGCCAGTATGATAGATGTTGTGGTATTTGTAAGATGTTTTGTAAATTAATACGAACCCTGATGAAGGCAGCTCCGGCGGTGGCACCCAAAGCCTGCACCACGATGTAGAGCACCGACTTAATCAGCTTGATATCACCAGCGGCGAACAGACCCGCCGTCACCGCAGGGTTGATGTGGCCACCAGAAACATGGCAGATACCCTGTTGACAAGATAATTATTGATTTTAAAACCTTTCTTTTATCTACGATAATTTTTATTTTACTACTAGATTACTTTTAAATTTTCTTAATATTTTTTGCTATAGCTAATCCAGTGTCTTTTACTCGTAATCATACATTTGTTTTTTATTAGTAGACCTTAACCTAGTAATTGTATCTAAACGATTTATGACAAATCGTAGTTACAGCATACAATCATATCAAAATTACTATATTTAATTAAGCATAAATCACATGTTTGGCTTAAGCCTTCTTAGAATTGCGTAAATTATTATATTAAATGTGCGATAACTTAACGATAGAATTGTTCTCAACGTTTATTATTATAGTACCTAATAATCGCTAGTTACTAGTTACTGCTAGAAGTGTGGTTAATAAATAATTAGTTAATAATTTGTCAGATATTTGTAATCCTCTAAAATAACGGTTAACTTTCTTAAGCTTCTTTGGTGATCGTTCTGACGCTGTTACATACAACTGAAAATTCTAAATATATCAACTTTAAAACAATAAAAATAGCGATTTTGGGCATGAAACTTTGTACGAAAATTTTTATTTCCTTCTATGATGTTCACCATTTTATGTTAATCCTCATCTTGAATAAGATCTCTCGATGTGCTTAAGTGCGCTGTGAGTCACTGCTTTTATGTTATGTCATAGGTCAGTAGCGTTTTGCTAATTGAAACGAAACGATCATACAGGATGATGCAAATATATTGAATTTAGATGTGAGATGTATAGTTAAAAAAATAAAAAGACGCTTTCTACAATCACAACCGTACGCTAAGATTCTCTGTGACATGGGTGCCATGGACACACACTAAGACAAAATCAAACTGCGTGTAATACATACACTGCGTGTAAGACCGGCATAGTGACCGTTTCACTACGCGGGTCATTGTAAGTTAAGATTTTATGCTTTGTTAATTTTTAACCGACGTCACAAAGGAGGAAGTTCTAGTTCACATCTAAATATTGTAAATTTCGTATTTCAATCTAAATTTTAAAAAAGAAAATTGTAAATATATGGATTACATAACTACAAATGAGTTAAGGAGATTAGAAAGTACGTAGTACTACATAAATGTAGCAGGTAAGTAGGTATATATGTGACTTAAAGCAAATAATTGATTATCCTATCTTCGTAACGACATATCGTTTAAAACTTTAGACAAATACAAATTGTAAACCCATTTATCATACATGTATTTTCGGCCAAAGTTACTGAATGTCACGTGTTAATTTCGCACACAATATTTATGTACGTAATGAGTATCGGAAACCGAGACATTCAATCTCGATTACTGCCAATATATTATTATTACAATTTGAACATTGACCTGTCAAATATCGCAATGTTATGTTAGTTAGCAAAATACCTCCGAGCGAAATAATATAACATAGTACTCACGAGCACACTGTGATAACTAATGTCGAACATATGTATTTGTATGTAAGCTACGATGTGAATAGATTAAAAGCATTGGCACGATTTAGAAATATAATATACAATCCTCTGACCCTGACACTGAGATAATCGGTTATATAATTACTTTTTTGCATAAATTAACAATAAAGCAAATATTACCTACTTGCACTTGAAATCCTTCAATAACGAATTGAGAAATATGATTTTAACGATCAGGTTTATTCAACTTCAAATTAAAAACGTATGACATAAAATATTATGTAGTGTTCAATAATTTTACTGGGTCTAATATTATAGCGCGGAACACTAAACTATTTTCTTAAAGAAAAAGAGCTTAAATCTTTATAATGTAAAGCTGTTTGCTAATGAAAGTCCCGACGAAATCGGCCGATAATAGATTGAGTAAAAAGCAGTTATTTTGATATCACAAACACTTTAATTTTATTTATTTGTATAGCATGTGAATATTACATGTCTGTATTGACGTATTTACTCTGCTAGGTGGTCTTGACAAAGTTAAAATTCTTGTTCGCGAAGTTTCATTATAATGATTGACTACTTATAACTACTCACGATTAGTATATCTCTTGTAACAAAACTATATTAAGTAACTACAAAAAAGAACAAAAAGACTAGATTGAGTAAAAAGCAGTTATTTTGATATCACAAAGACTTTAATTTTATTTATTTGTATAGCTTGTGAATATTAGACGTGTCTGTATTGACGTGTTTACTCTGCTAGGTGGTCTTGATAAAATGGCAAGCAATTAAACGCTTTAAGCGTTCGACTAACTAAAACGTTGTTTAAATTTAATTGGCTCATAAATATAAGATGTGCATAATTAAAAATAGAAGTAGTTTAAAAGTTACGAGAAATAGTTCACACGGGTTTTATAACATAAATAGTCCGGAAACCACGCCCTGTCAAACATTGCGTACTGTTACCGATTTAATACAACAGAGTTTCCTTGATCCAAATACTATTTGAAGTAAATGTGCATGTGGTCAGTTTTATTAGTATCGTATCATGACATTTTATCAGAAAACGTACAGTGTATGCGTTCACGCACGTCAAACAAGTCAGTTTCATTCGTTGGTACTAAATTCAAAGTAGAACCTACATTGCAGAGACTTACGCGCATCGGCAGTAATTCTACTATCAGTTATTTCACGCATATATAACTAAAGTAACGTAACTTAAAAAGACGCCTTATACACTCATAGTCCCACACTAGGATTCCCTGTCTTGTGGGTGCCATAGCACACACAAAGACGAATACATAAACACCCATCTTGTGTAACAAAACTATATTAAGTAACTAAAAAAAAAAACTAAAATATATATAGAAGCACGTATAAATATCTCGAAAATACTTTGTCACCAGTACATAGTTCCATGTCATTATGTTGTAGCATGTATGCATGTGCTCGGTCACCGTACGATCAAGGGCGTTTACAATCCCTAACGATATCAGTGTAAAACATGAACTTTCTATGAGTACACTCTTGTATGTTACTACAAGAAAGAATCATCAAAATCTTTTCATCCATTCAAAAGTTCTAAGCCAACATATATTTAATTTTTTTTATATGATGGAGTAGCAAACCAGCATGCCGTCCACCTGATAGTAAGTGGCAACTGCCGCCCATGGACATTTGTGATCCACCACAGATAAGACGAGAATCCCAACTGAAGTCGACCACAGATGCGTTGCTACCCCTGAGGACTAAGTTGGAATGCCTCGTTAAGTTTATCTCCCTTAACCACACCCTTCAAACCAGAAGACAGCAACGCTTAACACTGCTGTCATTAGGCAGAAATAAGTGTGGCGGTGGTGCCACACTTATTTCATATAAAACAGACCGCATATAGCCGCTAAAATTGAAAAAAAAACATAAATAAAAGGCTTTTAACAACACATCTTGATTTTTGTAACATTAACAAATAATTGTTACTTATGCATAAATAGATTTTTTTCATAATATATTTACATTTTAGACACAGAATTTGTTCATGGCGAACTTTCGTCATTCGAATCAAACTAGTATCTAATAACATAATATGGCACATTCGAGTCTTGTTATCCGCCGGATCGGGCACGCACCGGATATATTAATAATACTAATATTTTGATTATCATTTATTTATTCCATTATCTAGCTGTGTAAGTGTTTGATTTAATGGCCTATAGTGGCATAGGTCAGGGTATTTACAAAGATGACATTTCAGAGTTAATTCATCGGTGAAGTGGCTGCTAATACATCATCCATTATCTGGGGACTTCGATAACTAAAGATCTTTATATAAAGATTAAAAGTTTAATGATCAAAAGTGTGCAAATGAGAAAGATTTGTTAAGTCTTTTAAAAATACGTTAAAATATAATAGAAATCAGAAATGACTGCTTTTAAATTACGTTCTTATTTTTTTTCAACGACGTTCCCTTTAAACTCTAGCATCTAACTATAAAGTGTTACAAGTAGGTAATGTATCGAGCGTAAAATATAAAAATGCAACAAAACAATGAGTAGGCAAAAAATATAATATAAAAAATTGTCCGTTGTACAGCAAAAACTTCGAAATTTTCCACAGTTGTTTTTCTCAAGACGGCTTGACACGTACAGATCCAGGTCACGCAAGTGTTCACAGCGCGGCCGCTCGAACACCAATTATTTTATATTTATATGAATTAATACCACGGAAACTTGCGAAGTTACAGCCGAGACAAATTCAAAGCGCTACCACAATTCATTAAGTCATCGTAAGTCAAATTGGATTAAACGTACAGTATATCAATTTTACAAGCATGTTGTAAATTTCTCTTAAGGTAAGCAGTGCACTTACATACTAGAAGCGAATTTACTCTCGCAAGAACATAAGAATTATTTCATTCGTGTTGTAAGACGTATTATATCGTTTTAGAGTTAACCTGTATTTTATACTTGTACCAAATATGGGTATTATTCCTAAAGTAGTCTAAATTATTCGGCGCCCAAGTAACGTGAGCTTATCTAACAGTAGCAGAGTAAGTAAATTTTCAACTACAATAAATACATACAGTAAAGAAAACGTATAAAATATGTTTTTAATTTTAAGCATTGTTTGTGATAAAGTGTTTCGTTTCAAAGTTCACTAACGTCTTAAATATTAAGTTAGCAAAAGGCGCGGAATTCAGTGCCAATAAAAGTTGACATTTTGACATGAAATGCGTTCTGTTTCTGTATAATTTTAAATTAATGTCTGATATATTAGGTATATCAGTCCACATGTGTGTAAAATACAGCATGTTAACACTGAGATAATAATAAGGTTAAAGCGTATTACAAAATACCTGCTAGCAATTAAGGGCTTGTTACTGATCCGCCGATAAAGCAAATCATTAATCAACTAATTAAATTTGCATAATATTTTAACTGCCAGTTAAAGTGCAGTTCGTATTTTGACATGTTTACCGAACGGAGCGCGGCCTCTATATTTTCGATATAAAGGGCAAGTTACATTTTGCCCTGTATTAACATTTCAGATGCATATCTATTTAATCCCAAAAGAGAACAAATTTATCTCCCTCTTTCGTATAGTAGGTAATTAAGATTTCCCCGTTGTCCTATATGTTAAAAGGAAAGTATTCTGCCTTAAACCTATACGCGTATTATGTATAGTTTCTACATATTTAAGTAGATAGTCATGCCACTTTCATTTCATTCATAAATACAGGAAATGCGTTATCAACATTCTGAATATTTATTTCCGACTTAACCTTCTTGCACTTTTACTTTATCTCATCCTAATTATGAATGTGTATTAATTTTCCCATGGGACCATAATTTTGTACTCGAGCAGTGGCCAATGACTCGACAACCGTTATGTCGATCCCGGAATGCTTTATTTGCATTCACTCTGTATGCAGGCGACTGTATCGTAAATATATCAAATCCATACGCACACGGATTTAAGATATTTTGCTGAAATACTTAATTCTGGGTTCTTGTCGTTCGTGAAATTACACAATATAATAATTAAGTCTGCATATTAAACACGCGAGAAAAACGTTTATCGGTAAAGTTCTGTAAATGAATTGTAGAAAATGTTATAACAAACTTTTCTAATGAATTAATTAAAAAGACAAACAAAATAGAGGGCAAGTGTAGTTGAAAATGATACACTCTGTTAAACTGAGCTTTAATGAAACGACCTAATTCATGATAAATATACGAATTTGGATCCGATTCTCGACGCTATCTAGTGATTAATTTTCTAGGAGTACCCATTTCATGGAAATTAAGACGAAATCTACTATTTTCCTGAAAACAAAGTTTCTTACAATTTTATCGGTGGCATTGAGCGCAACCACACACAAACATGGACGTGAGGCAACTGTAATAACAAAATTGATATGATTTAAAGTAGATAAGAAGTAAATATTGTTTTTTTATTCTAGAAAGAATAAAGTTAGACATTGCAAACTCTTAAACATAATTTGTTATAATAATATAATTACGATGTGTCGGATCAAAATCCCTACACAATTAAATTTTTGATTTAATGTCAGTTTATGGTTTAAATTAGACAAGATTCGTGCTCGTAATGGCAATCGTGCATTTTACAGCGTATTACTAGACCTGGCGAATTGTGTGTGCCCTTTGAACCCAGCTTGCGTGTCTAAACCAAATACCAACTGTTCTGCTGACAACTCGATGGAAATCCAATGATATCAATTACAGTACCCTTCAGTGACTTGTACAGTTAACTAATGGCTTGCAAGTTATCTGCTGTTAACCGATAATAAATATCGATTTGCGACAGATTCTTGTAAATACAATCTGCACTTACGTTACGTTCTTTTACAGAATAGAAAATGATTTAAATTAATTTTGACATCGATATGAAATCAATGAACGGATTCATGTTTTAGTACTGAATCTCATTAAATTAAGCCTCTTAACGTGATAAATATAATCGTTTACGTTATCGTATGTGAACTGATAACACAATATTATATTTACACTTTCTGTAGAATTTGGTAAAAGCATTCTTTGTCAATGTATGTAGTGTTGAAATTAAATAGGACTGTAATTCCAAATGAGATCGCTTACAGCCCTACGATGACATCTCCAAGGACTAAGTTCGAATATCATACATATATATAAGTATTATATATTCTTACAAAAATATATTTAGTGCAATACTACCCCTTTAAGCAAACAAAAGGATATGTGAACACCACAAAAGCTCCAGCTATATTTTTAAATCATTACAAAATTCATTAAAATCTAGCCAGTGAATATTAGAAATTATATATTCTTCGTTACTATCATCGTATAAAATGATAAAAATAAACCTTTTAAAGTACTTTAATTTAGTTCGTATTTTTATTCACTTGTCGCATTTCAAGAGCAGAGAAAGGCTCGGCGGGGGTGTTTTTTTGTCATCGTAACACTTCTAATACCGGGTTATTTTTTTTTAATATCTTTTGCACCCAATTATAAGCACCATGCACCAATTGATACGCAACTTGCACCCGTGTCCCGTTACCGTCTTAAACGAAATAAATAAAGATTTCGAGTAAACCAGTTTTGAGACGATAAATATCTTTTATAAAGTATTTACTGCTTTTATGAGAACAAGTGATTTATTATTTTATATTTCAGAAAAGCTTAAGGAATTATACCGTTACACGTTACGTTAAATAATTCAAATTCAAATTATATTTAAGTCACCGTGCAGCAGATACCGCAAAGAATGATTAAACTGAAACAATTAAACGATTTGCAGTTTATTTTTGTATATATAAACATTTTTATGAAATATCTCATATAACATATAATGAAGCTAAGCAATTTGAGACTAAGTGAACAGTAGTGTGAAATGTTATTGATCTTTTTATTTTAAATCTAGTATATAATAATATTTACTACTCCAATAATATAAACGAGAAAGATCTATGTGCTGTTTGCAGGTGGACCTCAAGTTCGCTCTTTTGAGAACACAACGGACAATTTTCACGCGAGTTGGTTTTGATAAGACGTTAGAACAAATTATCACTTGCTTTAACAGTGATTTAATTCACTCAAAGCAAGTGATAATTTGTTCTTAATATCCTCGTTACTCGAAACGAGTTCTGTATATAAACCTAAACCTCTGTCAATGTGTATTTCTTGCGACAATTCTAATGTTCCCGGCAAATGAGTAATTGGTATAAGGTACGAACGAGTAACTTTTACTTTGGTGGGTCATGTAATTAATTTATCACGATAGCGGCACTCTCCTGTATACAGATCACTGTGATCATTTCATTAATTTATTGAGATAACGGTACTATTAAATTATTACTTATTTAATACTGTGTCACCAATTTAATTTTCTTTACTCAAAAGATAAAACTTTCAATTAACGTGACAAGTATTTTAAGATAAAGAAACAGATATAATTTAAGAACTCGTTTAACAATTCATAAATTTAATAAGGTTTACAACAAGTGAAAATTTAAATATTGCAATAAATATAATGTATGTTTTCTAAAGCTTTTGAATTTATTATGATGATTCTCTAACCATAAAACTTTAAAAGCAATTATTGGCCACGAAAATAATGCAATTTTGGCCATCTGTATTGAGATGAACTTGCTTTTTAAATCAAGATTAAATTTCTCCCTATAGATGTAATTTAAATACGTGAAAAACCACAAACAATTTAATATTCACTTCGTTTTACACAAACACGCACATGTATCTAAATATACAAATGAATTTTAATGCGGAAAGGCGACAAGCTGGCTGGACACGAAGGGCACCAAACCATATGTATTATTCATGTCCTTACTAATATGTGAATAAAGTTTCATATAACCTTAACTTAATTGCAACCTTTTTGATATCTGCTTGGAGTGGGTCATTCCTTATAACTGGGGTACTAAAAAAGCGTTAACACGTAGTAACGAATTATCACGAAAAATAGTTCATGGTTCGATTTATATATCTACATACGTCACGTCTGCTCCAGATCTTCTTTAGTTCTAGAGAAAGACTTAATTTATTAAGTCTTTCTCTAGAACCATCATCATTACTAGAGTAACCATCATCATTACGGACTTTACAGAATTCATAAATGTTTAATGTAACTAAGAGTAAAACAGGTAATAAAAAAGCACCATAAGATGTTACCGGGAAAGATCGTTAAACCACGAGGTGTTTCCTAATCCTCTAATACTCTTTACGCCATCACCATAATTCGAAATTTATGTTTGTTATCAACCATAAATGTAAATTTATGCACATTAGTATGCATAGCGAGTGCATCTTTCCATTTAATATAACGGGATGCAAATCGTAGAAATTGTTAGAAGGAATTATGTAAAATGCAGTTGCACAACGAGATAGTGCAGTAAAAGTATAAAAGATATTAAAATTAATGTCGAAAACGAAATATATTTGATTGAACACTAAAATATTCCAAAATCCATCACGACACGTCTACTACGTAATAGACGTCTGCTGTTGATGTTTTATACTGAAATTATAGGATTTAATAACAGCACATTACAATTAAGACATTATCCCGTAGAAACTACATCGTTGGCCTTTTTTGCTTATCTGTTTTCAACATACTATATAGTACCACAGGATTATTAAATATCACATTTTTAAAGCTGTCAGTCAAAGCTTGTAAAATACTCCGCCCATCGACAACTCCACAGCATTTAAAAGTTAAAACTCTATTACCAAATCGTCCTTAGTTTAAAGAAAGTGCATCCTGTCCGTGACTCACGCGACCTTTGAACTGTAAACACTGCATGTTAAATATTGCGAACCCACATACATCTGCACGATATATATATTAATTGCATCCAAAGCTAATTACTTAATAAACAGTCAATGCCATGCGACCTGTTACTTTAAGCGAATCTTCATAAATTTATTAAACTGATACGCAAAATTAACTTTTGAAATGAATTATGGTCCAAGAACGCTAACACTATATCAATAATGAGATAATTTTGGCTTGCATTATTAATTATCGATCAGCGGATCATCTCGAATAATTTATAAAGTGAATATGCGAATACAGATCAATCATAACGCTCGTTCGCTCTTTAAAACAAAACGGTATGCTTAATGTTGCATTTGTTTTTGGTTTCAACCGAAGGCGTGTTTAGCGTGTGCAATATGAATCCATTGCTTAATTATTTGATTGATTGGATTCGTAGCGATCCATCACAGCTGCCAGATTTACACGACACAATATATAAATGTTTTGACGCCTAATCTAAGGGCGCTATTATAATTCCTTTCGTTTACGTTTGTGTATAACTATGTATAGATATAGATTACAGTTTCATTTTGTTGTGTAAGTTATTCTACGAAAAGATCATGTAATAGTGAAAAAATATGTAAATATATTCATAATTTAACGTAAACATTACTAATAAATTGCGATATAAAAGTGCATAATTGTGTAACAGCAATTCGTGTTTATAATAGGTTACTAAATAATATAAAATAATATTTCAGTGGAAAATAAAAAAATGAAATGATAATGCAGTTTATAATCTCCACTACTCTTTTGTAATACTTATGATAAACTATAATTCTAAATTGTGTCTGGTAAATAACAACATTCAATTATTATACCCGATATTTTATAAAGTGGTGTTAGTATGACGATCCGTATAATGATTATTGTAAGATTAAATAATATTTGCACTTTCTATGGATGAACAGAGATCCAAATAGCATTTAATTATAAACAATAGGTACACCTTGTTCTGCTAGAGCTATTGGAGTACAGTTTATAACGTATACAAATACGAATCTTATAATATTGCGCAAAAACTAATATCTGCTATTTATTCAGATGTGCAAGTAATTTCAAATATTAAATTCAAGAGCCATCCTTCCAATTTCAGTCTATACGTGCAAGAGGAGAATAAATAAGATGTGTGGACGTCATCCACTGCTGCAAAAACAATACAGAGACACGAAACAATAGTATCGACAAATGTAAATTTACATATTAATCGATCAATTGTTTGAAGCACGTAATGAACGCAATAGAGCAGAATAACAATAATGAAATTCACGAAAGTGACGATTAAATAATTTATGTTGTCAATTAAATCATTCATATTTGTTCGTATAGGCGAAAATCTAGAAAAATCCTTTTTTTATAATGTGGAAGTAGTAGACGGGCATGCAGTCCACCTGATGGTATGTGGGTACTGCCGCCCATGAAAATTTGTAATCAACCCCAGATAAGATTAGATTCCTATCTCAAGTCGACCACAGATGCGCCTCTACCCCCGAGGACTAAGCTGGAATGCCTCGAAAAAATATGTCTCCCTTACCACACCCTTCAAACCAGAAGACAGCAGCGCTTAACACTGCTGTTATTGGGCAGAAATAAGTGCGGCGGTGGCGCCGCCGGAGTCAAACTACAGAGGGTTTTACCACCTTTTAGGATGATGTCAATCGGGTTTTGTAATGAAATAATTGGGCGTAGTTGCTTATATAGAGCATATTTTTAAGACCTTCAAGTTAAATGCTTTTGAGCTATATCTGTTACTAGTATTGCCTTATGGCACCCAGATGTGCTTCATCACTATCATCACGCTCGTATTCGCTCAGCTTCTATGGAGAGCTATGTATATTGATACTTTTCGGTGCAACAAAATTGGCTATGAGAAAATTCATATGTGAACTAATTAGTATTTTGAGGTAACAAAATTAGTATGGTAAAGTAACAAAATTTGTACCGTGTACTCGAAGGACCGATAGCTGTTGAAAAGAAAAACTATCGAGTTGGCGACTGCATTTAATAACAAGAAATACAGGTCGCTCCCTGACCTGGTGAACTACTGACCTGAAGATCACAACGCGAACCCGTTCTATTCGGAAATAATACGAACGATTGGCGTAGCGTCAAATAGGGGAAACCTAAGTCCAGCTGTGGTCAAAGAATTTTTTTATACATTGTAATTTCGAGTATAAATACAGTTCTGAAGGTGGTAGAACTCTTTAAGAAAGCGGCACCACCGCCACGCCTATTTCTGCCTAATAAAAGTAGTCTTCTCTGGGGTGGATTTTAAATGTCCACGGACTGCAGTGACCACTTACCATCAGGTGGATTGCTTGCTCGTTTGCTACCCCATCATATAAAAAACACCATCGCCACACCTAATTCTGCCTAACAATAGCAGTGTTAGGAGCTGATGTCTTCTGGTTGGAAAGATGTAGTAAGAAGGACATACTTATCCGGAGCTTTCCAACTTAGTCCACAAGAGTAGTAAAGCATTTGTAGCTGACTTTCGTTAAGATTCTTATCTTACCTTGGGTGGATAATAAATGTCCATGGGCGGCAGTTGTCACTTATTACTTCATATATCATACAATTATAAAAAACCATTAGTTCCGTAGCATTATCACTAAATAATAAATAATGTTGAACAGTTTTCCAACTACCAGCATAAGTTTGTTTTTCATAGTGTTGTATGAATTACAATGTTATGTTATTCGGTTTTTGAAAAAGTTCAAACCAATTTTCGTTGAAAGTTTTCCTTGACATCTACAACGTAAGTTTTATCCAGATTTTGCACTATCTTAGTTTAAAAGTTTGATGGGGGGCACACATTTTACCACTTCGAAAAACTCTTATCTCTCAAACAACCGACTTTGAGAAAAAAATGGTAGTAATTTAATATTTTTTTTTATTTTTGTACATAATTCGGAAAGCGGTTTACAGAATACACTTGCCTACCAAGTTTCAACTCTGTACTCTTAATAGTTTCTAAATAAAGTGGCTGTGACATACGAACAAACGGACAAACAGACATTACGAATCTACAAGGATTCCGATTTTTGCCATTTGGCTACGGATCCCTAAAAATACATTACGATACAGTTTATAAATGACATTTACGATTATGATTGTCGTCAACCCAGTTGATATTATTCCATTGCTGGGCACAGGACTAATCTCAGAGTGATTGGGGTTTTAGACTGAAATCCACAGTGTTGACCAAATGCTGATTGGTAGACCTCGCACATCTTTGATAACTCTTTCTAAAGAACTGTTATGAAGGTTTCTTTACGACTACTACTCAAGATTTCTTAAGTATCTTTGAGAAATCTTGAGGAAGTTCGTGCCTGGGTTTTGAACCTCGGTCCTTTGATTCAGAGACGGAATTTCAACCAAAGATATTACTGGAACGATTATTACTAAGCCTCATTTTATTAATCTGTGTGTAGCTTTTCTAATAAATAATTCGATTATAAACAGTAGCTTTTGTAAGTTAGTCGCTGAAACATAAAGCGCGCTCGAGAACGGTATTTTAGATTAAAGCGCGGTTGAGAATAGTAACGTTATTTTAGATTAGAATCATTATTGAGGCGAGTTATAAATGGTATGGTAATAATACTTGACGATAGCCAGGTGTTGCGTGTCTGTCTACGCGTTTCATTACGCTGTCATTCTAATGTGTTATCTGTTAACACATTTAACATTTAACATAATATCCAAATGAATTTTCGTCATGCTCCAATATAAATCAGCGTAAATTTAATGTAAACAACGGCCGGATTCACTTAGTATTTTTGGATATCCGACCGCCGCGAAGTTTGTCTTATTCGAATCGTAATCGCACGTAACGGACACGGTCCGTGGTAAAACAAAATCATATTTCGCAACGTAACAGTGCAGACACGGGACGTTTTTATCACTATATTGTATAGAAAAATGTAATTTAATCTTTTTTTATATGTTGAAGAAGCAAACGAGCATGCAGTCCACCAGATGGTAAGTGGCAACTGCCGCCCAGGGACATTTGTGATCCACCCCAGATAAGACCAAAATCCCAAAAGTCGACCACAGATGAGTTGCTACCCCTGAGGGCTAAGTTTGAATGCCGCGTTAAGATTATGTCCCTTAGCACACCCTTCAAACCAGACCACAGCAGCGCCTAACACTGCTGCTATTAAGCAGAAATAAGAGTGGCGGTGGTGCCGCTGGAGTCGAACTACAAAGGGTTCTACAACCTTCAAGACTGAAAATTTATCATAATATTTTAAGATATAGAACCTACATACCCAAGAGTTATTTAGCAACAACTTCTGAAAGGTCTGTGAAGTCTACCATTTGTTTTAATCAGAATAAACCTATCTTATTCTGAAGGGTCAGTGCTAGTGGGACAGTATAGTACACGTTAATGAGGACGTAAAAACCAACTAAGCCCTTAAGGACAGCGCCTCTATTTCCCTTTAGGTAGTAATCCTGTCCTATTTAGAGTAGATTGCAGTTGTCCAAGATCTTAAATGTGAAAGAACAGTAAAAGTTGAAGATGGTAGAATTTTTAGTTGTTCGACTCAGGTAACACCACCGCCACACTTGTTTCTGC
>DWRA01002430.1:0-14064 GCA_018250295.1 Spathilepia clonius
TGTGATACTTGTGTGATTTTATTTATTTTATTCCGATCTCCAAAAACCTATATAAAACATTCTTAAACGAATTTGGACGCTTCCTTTTCAGCAGTGGAGTGTACAGGTTCTATTACAGTACCTATTCTACACGTTACCCGTGCAAAAATACACAAATAGAAAATTAGACAGTGGAGGTAACGATCCAATTATAAACGCATCAGGTGAGACGACCGCCGATCACCCCATCCACATAAAGGCACCTATTGACCGAATGCAATCACCCAATTCACATAAAGGTGCCCATTGACCCGGTTGAGATTCCTTCACGGAACATCGCCGCGTCCAACAAATAGCCACGCTTGGTTTGTGCAATATGACGTCATCATAATAGATTCAGAACTATCTTTATTGCTATTTTCTTATTTGGTTCGTACTTATCTTTTTTATATTACTTGGTGTAAAAATTCGATTGTCCAGAAACATTAATGTAACAAACGAGCACGCAGTCTACCTGATGGTAAGTGGTCATTGGTGCCCAGGAGTGCCAACGCATCTGTGATCGGCTTCCGATAGAACCTGTTTCATATGTCTATGGGCGGCAGAGACCATTTGCTAAACGGTGATCGTCAAGCTCGTTTGCTACTTCAATTTAAAAAAATTGTAGTACGAATTGGTAGACTTAACACACCATTATTTTTTTTTATAGAACTCTCATAATTTTCAACACGATATCCTTCTTCATCGTTATACGAAGTGAAAATTAATTTCTAATGCACATAACTTTCAAGATTTAGAAGTTTGTCTGGGGTTTGAACCTCGGATCTCCGATTGGCAGGCCGAGTTTCAAGCATTTGTTTATCACTAACCATACCAACCGTCAGCACAAAACGTTATAAACTAAATCCATCTAAGTTTTTACTAAGGAAATAGTCACACACAACACCTCTTACATAAGATGCAAACAAGCATCAGCTATTAACAAACACAGTATTAACATATAAGTTATCAAAACGTTACATCGCAATTCACACATTAGATTACCCGGATACCCAATTAGTGTAACCTTGATTTAATTGGATTTGTAATGCCACTAATTTACGATTTTAGACTAATAGTATCGCGGAATTGATACATTTTGTTACAACATATACAGGGTGTACCGTAAGTTCCACTACAAACTTGAGGGGTACTTAGAGGCTGACCTCTCAGATAACAAAAAATATTCTTTAGTAAAAGTGTCACCTTTTTTGAGATATTGATTGTTTTTAACTTTTTAAAAATTCGTCCCTTTTAATCTCTTGTTCTTAACTGTAGGTACATAAAAGGGTACACACTGTTATTTTTTCTACGTAATACCAACAGATAGTTGGGCTATCGTATTCAAATGTAATTTGGTTAACATACATTAAGGAAACAAGAAAAATTGCTGCTATCTTAAGAATTTATAATTTTCTAATATTTGTTCCTCAGCTTTGACTACCCTCGGTGAAAAAAAATATACTGAGCTATAACTATACGTCACGTAAAAAACTTGCCTAGTTAACAGAGATTTTAGAAATGTATCACACATAAGATTTCATAAAAACAAAAAAAAGTTAAGGCTGTTTTTGCAAATAAGGGATTGCGACATACTAAAATGTGATTGTCGGGTTTTAATTTAAATTGTTTCTAACTTAAAGAACTTACGGGACAGCCTGTATATACAACGATATGATTTGTTTTAATACGGACCTTGTCTGACAAATACGATGTCTATACTCTGCAGATATAAATGCACTATTAAGGAAGTAGAATTCATCTTGTATAGACCGCATAGGCACCAGTTCTAATCCTATGATGTGATAATTTTCTCCTCAAAGTTTTCTGTCTCGTAAGCAACCTAAGGTAACACCACTGTCCTATTTAGCATTACCTAACCGCCGTACCTACATAAGTAAATATAGAAAAACTCAAACTGAATTTCCTAAAATAAACACCACACCGCAAGCCAAACATACACTTGATTCGATACAAAGCAACTAATTCTTTCTTAGGCAAATATAGAATCACGTTCGACAAATAACATCCGACTGTACTTGATCGTCGGGTCACGATGTGCTTACACGGTGACGTCACTGCATATTGATGACTCGATAGCTTCTACACATTGACATCGACGATTCAATCGCTTGGATCTTAATACTCTTCACATAGACAAAAGATTAAGAATTTATATAAATTATTAAGAAGAACTCACTTGGAAATGAAACAAAACTTAAGTAATAGAGTTTTACAAGCGTAACGTTTATAATTAATTCTAATTGTATCTTTTTAATAATACTAGCATTCCTTCCCAATTCAGGTCATTTGAGGGATGAACTTCAGAAATATTTAAGTGATGGGAGCAAGAGAGTGACATTTGTGTGATAAGATTTATCCGATGCGTTTCAACTTAGTTCTCAGGAGGAGCAATGCATCTCTGGCTGATATTGCGTAGGATTTTATAATATCTGGAATTGATTATAGATACTCTTGGGCGACAGTGGGTCCTTACCATCAGGTGGAAAGCATGCTTGTTTGTTACTTCTATAAAAATATTACAAATAAAAGTAAAAAAAAGTTTTATTGTTAATAAAACTTTTTTATGACAATTAATTGACAATTAATATTTAATTAATTGTCATACTACAAGATATAATAAATACAAGGCGCCATAACCCTCACATTTTGAAAGTTAATCAAAATAATTGGAGCATATGAAATTATTAAAAAAGTAATCACACTCTAATTGCCTTGACATTAACATATTATTTTACCGGTTTAATATTAAATGTTTGGCAAAAATATTATAATTACAAAATGTGAAAACAATTAATTACTATAATTAATGTTCCTCTGGTTATACTCTAACAATAAACTTACGGTTTATAGACATTTATTTTTCAAAGAGGAGACATGAAATTTTATACTAAGAATAATTAAACTATTTTAGTAAGTAATACTATATTATTGATGTGACATTACGTTATAGGCTAGTGGTTGAAACTCGGCCTCGCATTCAAGGGGACCGAGGATACATCAGGCATGCTCCTTTGATTTTGCAAAGTTATGTGCGTATTGGAAATTAATTGTCACTTGTAAAAACGGCGAAAGAAAACATTGTGTGAAAAGTTAGGTACATACCAAAGAGTTTTAAAACAAAAAAATGCCTGAAACGTGTGTGAACTTTACCAATTTGCATTTGACCATCACGGTGGATTATGACCTAAATCCCTGTGAGAGGAGAGCTGTACCTAGCACTGCTAGACAGTACTGGGTTGACGACGACGATTTTACTACTTAAATCGTAAGACTTCTATAAAATCTACGAAGGTAGCGAACGAAAACAAAACAATCAAAACCAAGTAGCCTCTTAACGCAAGACTTAATCGTACAAAAATGACTACTTAATAGTTCTCTACTTAGTAACTTATGTGGTCATGAACATGGCTTATTACTTGTGCAAAGGAACTTCGCTCAGCGATCCGCTAATCTGATGTGAATGGATAGCAATTTTGCCAGTTTCACGTAGATAACATTTACTTAAAGTAATGTCACACTTCCTACGATTTGAAACTGTGTAGAAACGGCTTCAGGATGTTGCCAATAGTATTTGAAAAACGGTGGAGTTTTATAATATTTCCTATATTAATTCCCAAATTAAAATAATTGAAATAATCGTATTCAGATCGTTAATAAAAAATACTGCAGTAATAATTCGCAAATTATCTATTGAAATTATACAAATTTAGGACAAGATCAAATTGCTGAATCACTCGATTTCTTTCGAATCAGATTTTCCGAAGTTTTGACACGTTAATAACAAAATTTGTGCCTCACTACGCTTTCGCACCTGCCCGGCTGAAATAGGTATGAGAAGTCAAAACACGAATAGTACCACCAACTTTAAAAGATTCCTTTAGAATCAATCGAGCATGCAGTCAACCTGATCACAGGTTGACAGTACCATCCACGGACATCAGCAACAAACTCAGGCTGACATAGAACAGAGGTTTCACCTGACGTCGATGGCAGACGCGTTGCTACACCTGAGCACTAAGATAATCGACGTAATTAGACGTCATACACATACTTCCACCCTAACACAAGAACTGTTTCACGCTAGACATAGTTGTAGCTGTGGTACCTTACTTGGTCGAACTTACCTGGTTCTACCATTCGATCTTCTGCGATTATATTTATACGTGACACAAATATTGCTCGTGTCGAAATAACACAATCAGTATATTGTAAATTTGAAATATAAAAGACTTCACAAAATGAATAGCATTAAATAATATATTGGAAACGTCAGTGAAATAAAAGCAACATTTTCACGCGTACAAAATACTACGAAAATGTTCGATAAACATCAATTGTTCGTAGTTTTACGGTGGAGCGGAATAAAGCCGATTGCATAGTAAATGAACATGGTAACGCTGATTGACGGCGACTCGATAATAAAAGCGGCTGTCAGTTGTCAGTCAGCTAGACGTGTGATGCTTTCGACAAATCCAGGATAATAGTGGAGGGAAATAAAGAAACGTGCGCAAAGTTTTGCCCGTATTTACATTGTGGATAGATGTATCTATTACAGCCTAATAATATCAGTGTTAAGCGCTGAAGAGTGAAGGGTGTGGTTAGTGACATACTTATTCGATGCGTTGTTAGTCCTCTGCTGAAGAGTAGCAATACAAATGAGGTTCGATCTTAGACAGGACTTGAATATTATATAATATTACAGGCGTCCACGAGCGGTAGCTGGTACTTACCAACAGGTGGACTGCATGCTCGTTTGCTACTTCTATACAATAAAAATATAAATATGGTGATGCACTCGGCATACGATATAGTACTTAAGAACATCCGATTAAATAACTTAGTCATAGTAATAACATAATATGTACACATGGTAGATTAAGTCGGTAAATTCGCATTGACGCATTCATAAGACCGATATTATTGTGTCAATAAGCTAGAAGGCTGATGTTTTTGAAAATTCGGGCTTTATATGTCCGACACATATAAAAAGTGACCATGTATAACTAACGCATGCAAATAAATTTGTAGCCCATAAATAATTTTATAGAACATTTGAAGCAATATATTAAATACCTACCTACGGACAGTGTATATGTAACTTAAAATCATACTTGGTTAATACGTATGAGTATAACACGTGATGTTTTCGACAAATCGTGCCCGATAACTACAAGTTGATTTGAATACATATAAAAGAATTAAAGGAGTATGAATAGTTGAAGGTTGTCACTATTTGAATAGAATTAAGTGAAGGCTTTGATATACCTATAATATAATATTAAAATGAAAGAATGTTTGAATATCCTGTTGAACAAAATTTCCACGAATTTAACGTAGTTTTTATTAATATAATTACGGCGTAAAACATAACTGAATTTAAAACAAAATTAAAATTAAATATGAACTTTACAATATTTGTTAGGACAATGTTAATTAACTAGCGCATCCAAAGTTAATTACAGAACATTTCAGTAGTAATGCCGCTAAATGAAGTTCTATATCAAACAAACAATTCAGCAGAGATGATGCTATAAATAATAAAGCTGAGAATAATGAACACCGATGCCAGATACGGCGCGTTACGGACGAAAACTACGCGAAGGATGCTCGGAACGATTTTCAAGCAGTAATTACATCCGGTTTAAGAATCCGGCATTCCCTTCAGTGCCAGCGATGAACTATTAAAGATATTGGAATCTACATTTTGGTGATACACAGAAATGGAAATAAAAGGTATTTTTCAATAAACTTATCTAATCATAGAAGAAACAGGTTAAACAGAAGCAGCAGAAATAATGATCATAACCTGTCTAACGTTTAAATTTACGCAATTTACTGATTTAGCAAAAAAATTTACAATCATCACAACCTAACGTAATTATAATCTTTGTCAACATTATATATGTCTTTAGACATAATCGATAAATGTCTTTGTTTATTTTCATTAATCGGTGAACTCATGAAGCACATTTTACTTGAAATAATAATGGTATTCTCCTCAGAATAATTTACAACAGTTCATTTACTTAACTAGCTAAACGTTGATCGTGGGCGTACCAACATATGCCTTATTTGACAGCACTAAGTTGCGAAGTAGTCTCATTATGCGATGAGATAATAAAGATTAAAGATCTAAGCGGCATTGTTTTGTTCTGCGTATCATTTTTGTCTAGGACCCAACCGTTTCCACATTAAATATTTAAGTGATTGTATGAATTATTTATGTCTCATCCCCGTGTCTTTGTGTGTCTGATAATTATGTGTAAGTACGTAAGTTTAGCACTAAATTATTATTCTACACAACCACAGTACTTGAGGCGTTCCGTAATACTTTGTTGATATTACTTAGGCGTCTATAGGCGCAATAATTTTGCTAGTACTCCTTCAATACTTAGCACTGTTTTAACGAATCCCATAATTTTAATGCAATGTATATCTAGTATCGGTCTGCATAAATCTGCGTATATCTCTTAACAAGTGAACAAATCTCTTTAATTACAAAATTTTGTATAATTAACGCCCTTAATAAGTTTACTCTAAGTAACATTAAACTACAAAATATTCACAAAATTTTGTATTTCAATTAATTCGAAGAAACAAATTCAATACAAGTTGGAAAGCAGACGGTCGTTTTTGTTTCCATTAATTCAGAAGGAACGGGATCACTTTTAAAGTATATAGAGGATGATTAAAAGGTTTGCTCGAATAAATTTGTACAGAATTTTAAAGCCGTCGTCAGAATCGAGTAATATAACAGTTGGTCCAAAATTAAATGGAAATACAATAGAATTGAGCTTTAATAAAATACAAATAATTAATACGTGGTTTGTTAACAATCGACTTATTAAAACTCTATCATTGGTGCATAGACAACGCAAAGCTTAACTGACGGGTCTAGAAACATGCATTTTTGCAAACACATTTTATTATTAACGTAAATTAAAAATTTAAAACGATTTTTGAAAATGCCATGACAAAATAACATAGCAGAGACATGATAATTCTGCCATCACAGTAACTTATTTTCAATTTATTTTTAACATATGACTTCTAAATATCACCGGTACTTTCAATCCAATCCTAAACCTCAGATGTTAAAGGATAAAACTCATTTCACGTGTAAATATGATATGACGAGTCTGAATAAACACGGCCCGCGTGCAAGATCGTCCCATTTAGCAATTGATACTCCAACAATGATTGTCACCGGTCGTCCCGAGGTCATGAGCAATTTATTTCTGAAATAGAACACAATCTTTGTTTATTAGGTAGGCTCAGCTCCAATCTTTCTTCGCATGAACTTTACGTTAATCACTAAAAAAATGATCATGACCAATGGGCAGTTAACATCTACACAATGCCTTAATCTTTTTCCATATAAACATTGTTATTACCTTTCATCCTCTTAAACATTTATTTTCGAAAAACCCTGAAGCACATATCTATTTAACTGCGTCGAATAACTCAATTGTCAAACTTCTAGTACAAATAACTTATTTATTTTCCGTATATAAATTATGCTTTCACCTTCGACTCCCATAAGGATTGGATTACCTTAAATTTTTAAACGTTGCCTACAGTACGAATTCAATACATCAAAATATTAATCTTGGGCTATAGCAAGTCAGTCTGACAACATAGACACCATTAACCGCATAAAATATAACCACCGTATTCCATGTAAAAATAAATTTACTACCAAAATTTAATCACTATGGGAAGTTGAAATAGAATAAATCATCTTTACCAATCATATCAGATCTGATCCTAAAAATCAACAATGCATTGTCTTCTGCCTAAAAAAGTATATCTCCGCTCCGATTCGTCGAAGCAGAGCCATTTAATGCACGTTTACAAATAGTTTTGCATTTCGTCGATTTGGAGCTCTGATAATTTTTACATGGCCTCTACCCTGCGTACGGGCATCGTGCGATCATTCGTTCGATCGGTACCAAGTCGTTCATTGTGTTCCTGTGGAATGGTTGGCAAAAGAACGTCCCAATACAGGACATTAAGTAGATAATACGGTTTATCTTTACGTTTGGCTTTGCAAAGGTTTTATTACTCGACTTTTATGTCCCCGATGCCCGGTCTACTTCAGATAGCATTTTATCGATCGTTGGACATGAACTGAAGAGGCACAGGATATGGGTGAAGTAAAAGTGAATGTGGGCAATTTAAATTTAATTTACGAGTTAAAGTGTGCGAGTCGCGCTTACATTAGATGCGCCGTAAAACTTTGGCGTTAATAAAATACTAGAGATTATAATACAACACAATAATTTTTTAGTGTATACCACGGTAATAAAATAAAATTAAAAGTTACATACACATAAAGCGACATTAATGATTATAAACTATCTCAACTGATTACGTTACAAGTAAAAACATACAATAAATTAATATAACATTAACATTTTAATAGACAATATTGACGTAAAATAATAAGCATATGAATTATCCATAAATATAATAAAATCATACGCTTTAAACATGAAATGTATAGAAAATTTTGTATTACTGCATTGAGGTTATAGGTCAAACTCGAGCCATAGATCCGAAAACCATTAGAGTGGGCATCGAATAGGCATTCGCTTGCGTAAAGTGTTATTATATATTTTTATTACGTTTATCCTTTTATTGCTATAAAATTTCATCGTCGAGTCCATTCGCTACGGCCATTTTGCAATGTAAAACTATTTTCCTATCGACATTGTATTGCCACGATAACGGATTTATTATCGCTGGGTGTGTTTCGTTTATGGTTTCCATCAACATATTTGCATTTCATTCCACTTTCAATGACATCCTTACTACCTGAACGGGACTTGAATGACTTTGAATTACCTTGTTCCATAAAATTCAAAAGATGTTTATAATTTAATAGACTTCATGTTGCTTTTTATTTCCCTATACTATTTTATTTTCAATACATTACCGTATATGTCAAATCTCATATTTTATTATTATTTATTTTTTTGATTTAGTCATCCTTCGTTCAAGGCACTAAGTATTTCTAATCATTGAAATATTTGTTTGTATGTAGTCATGCACACAACTTTATATTTTGCCATCAACATGTTATGTCCCCTTCAAATATATGTAAATACGATTCATCATTACGTTCGTAAACGCCATCAAAGGCATCCATTATAAAATAAATAATTATTCAACGGACCATAACAAAGGTTTTATGTCCACGGTGTATGAGTTCAAATTATAATTTTAAATGTCTTTGTTTTAACCTCGCGTTATGAAAATGAACATCTCGGTCGTGCAAAAACACGATATCGCGCGCATGCATCAGTGTGTACACAATTCTCTTTTGCCAAGTATTTAATGCTGATAAGTATTTATGTATTCCTTCGCCTAATTCAGAGCTTCTGTTGCCGATAAGCTGGTTATCTGTACCTTATTATGAGTATATTATATTCTATTTATCTCTAAGTCTTAGTTTCGGAGTGTCTTAAGCGTTCTCATTTACCCAGGACTCAGGTATGACTGACTCTGTGTCTATTTTAAGACGATGTTTTCGCCAAAATATAGAAAATATCGAAAGCGCATTTACATTCGTAGTAACATTAACAGTAGTAGTTGTCATGACCTCGATGGCTCTAAACTACTCTATTGTATATGCGACTGCGCATCTGTAGCTGAATGGAGCAATCTGCGTGTGGCTCAATGGCCAGCTCCAGTGGTTTCAATTGAAAGCCGTCGGGTAATCGTCGCAATCAGACGCGCTCAAAGACTATTCCAAGCATTCAAACAATCCTAACCGCTATATGCTGAGATCAGTTATGATGACCTTGACAACGTTTCATACAATAAACATGTTTTATTTTGCTGATTCTAAAACCTATTCCGACAAAACCATAATAAAAAGAGATTCGAAGATTGATTTGTATATGTCAAACATAAAAAAAAACTCATGAAGATTAATTGAGGTAGATTTCAAAATGTGCTATCGATTTTTTGATATATAGAATTAGAATGGCACAAATAAAGTCAAGGAAGGTATTGAATACTTTTATTTTATTACTAAAATAGCATGCACTTTTCGTTATCAAATTAAACGTATTATCCTATTTGTTAGCAACTATAGAAAATAAAAATAAAATAAACAAAAACGATACTACACTGAACGGCAGTAGGTAGCCTTTCAAAGACGTCAAGATGTGTGTTCCTTATCCTGTGTAGGTAATTCTAAGATTTGCATACATTAAATCGCAGTGGAGCACTTAAGCTAATTACTAAGATACGATCTGTGTGCCCATATTCTCTGGAATATTACATCCTCTTTCCGAAATAAAAATGAGTTTTTATTAATATGTACACACTTACATACATGGACGTGGATAATGATCTGTTCGAACAGCAATTGTAGGTTTTTTATGGTAAGAAATAACCGACGAAGATATTGAAAAGCTCTTTATATTCATTAAAATAATCCTTGAGAAAATCTTTTCAACCATTTCAAAATTAAAGCCAATATTTTTCATTTTCATTGCAAAGCATTATTTTAAGACATATTTGACGTCGTAATATTAAAAAACTAAGGTGTAAGAGAACTGTAATAATATTATTGATAATATTTTTTTTTTACAATAATTATTGTTAATAATGTAGTGAATGAGATAATGTAGATATGAGATAAAGCCATTTTTTGTGAAAATAAATATGTAAGTTATGTTTACCTGTAATTGCAAGAATACGATTGAGCAATATGTTCTGTGCTATACATTAGCAATGATGGCGTATCTTGTGTTGATGAACACCTTAATTAAATAAATAAATAAAGCATATGAACAAATTTTTTGGAACCTTCAATTTTAGAACAGTATTATTTATATTGATCAACAGGTACAGTTATGTTCCAACGGCGTCATCAGAATTTGATCTGGGAGCAAAACGTGTATCAAGGATAAAGAGCGCTCATAGAACTGGTCCATCTGTAATGAATAATTCAATAGGTTCCCAGTAATTGTCCACTTTTTGCTATCCGTCAATCTTGTCTGGTCTTTAGTACATCGATGGAGATATTGGTGACCTAAAAAACTGAACGCTACTACGACTGGTTTTGCCATGATCCTTAGCAGTGATATCATTCTCATTTAATAACGTTGTAAGCACGGATAGCAAACGATTCGTACTTGTGTTCTTGTTTCCTTGCGTTCCTCGATATTAGTACCGTGTTCTTAAGCTTAACATTTAACAAAACATTGTAGCTGACATCGCGAATTTGCTAATACCTTCAGAATTGTCTTCATTTTATCTAGTTTGCGTTCGGTTGCATTAATGGTATGTTCTTTTAATTATACCTATATTTATTTAATATAAATCATCCTTATGTATTGTATATCAGTGAAATAATCTACCTCCCCTTAAGTGAATAACATAGCTGTAACATAGATGTTTATACTTACATCGTTTATGCTTATTCTATCTATATCAAATTGTAAAAGCCTTAAATCTTAAATCATTCCATTTACAAAACCGAAAGCATTGTTTAGCTGTCCCCAAAACGGAAAAATAGCGTCAATGACTAAGGTGCCAGATCTTAAGAAAAACATTATCAATTAAGCCTACAAAATATAAAACAGGCTGTTACGATGTAGCCAGAATGTACCTGACATAAATCTTCCAACTAATGAAATTAGGCAAAAAGTTTAATTTCTCTCCTCTCTTGCTCCGAGACTGTAACGATATTATTAGCATGTTTTTGCAATTGATTATACAAATGACTTAATACCCCTCCATTTTGGGCCCACACGCAATGCTGGTGGGTGGACCTTAAAATAAATTGCACTGATATTAAATATATGAATATTGCTTAGAGAGGACAAGAAAAGATGGTGCAAAAGTGATTTGAGAGTTTCACAACAAAATTACTTTCTGCATAATTCAATAGTTGTTTTACTTTACACCTGTTTTTGATTTATCACAGCAGTTTTTACACTGATTTCGACTGATTTGAAACAGATTTAATTATAAGAGGCGTATACGCAAGGCTTATTCGACTTCGATCAAGCTCTCCTTTCAATATGTAATTTATCGTAACAACTACATAAAAATCGTGATCTTTTTAATTTAGATGGACTGCATAATTATCAACTTGTATTAGATGCATACAAATATATATCTATAAAAAAAGCAGTGATAGCCTAGAGGTTGAATCACGGCCTCTCAGTCAAGGGGTCCGAGGTTCAAACCCCACGCACCTCTGATTTTTCGAAGTTATGTGCGTATTACAATATAATTATTACTCGCTATAACGGTGAAGGATAACATCGTGAACCCGCACACTTAAGAGATCTTTGAAGAAAAAGTTTCAAAAAGTGTGTGAAGTCTACCAATTCGCTCTTGGCCAGCGCGGCGGACTATGGCCTAAGCCCTTTTACTCTGAGAGGAGACCCGTGCCCAGCAGTGGGTCGAAGATGAGGGATGGAAAGTGGTACACATACACATCTTTTAAGAAATTAAATTGAAGATTTTTATTACAAAATAAATCTGTTTGTTTTGTGTATAAAGTACTGAATAATAAAGTGCTTTATATTAATTACAATCTAGCCTAATATATGACTAATGAGTAATCTACGCTAATTTAAACTACTAATTAATAATTTATCGAAGGAAACGTCCACTGACACTGCATTTCTTTGTTCTAGCACATAAAGTTGTAGCTAGCACACAATGTGTTTTATAATGTAACTAAATCTTCACTTTCACTAACACTACACTGTCACTAGCCCAAAGGGTTTAATCAATTTAGAAAAAAAAAACAATATTTTATTCCGTTTATTTTAACGTTTATCTAAAACATTCTCTTAAACAATTTAATGGTACGGTAACAAAAACAGGACTTTATTAGCTTACACAAACTATTGTACCCAAAATGCAGACCGTTCGGGCACATTTTGTAGGTTTCCCCTCGAAAACAAAAGAAAGATGTTTTAATGTTTTAAGAAATTCGTTTCATATAACGCTACTAAAATATGAAGAGCAATAAAATTTTCTTTGAGTGATAATTAACGTCCATTTTAAAGAAATCTCCCTTGTCCGTAATTCGAAGGAGATTTGCGCGGAATGAGCAATATCGCTGAGTGGCTCGTATTTAGCATTACGACTGCGCCATTAAACTGAGTGAAGGGAGACGTGTTTCGCGTATCAATGAAGTTCTTGTTAGACAGGAATTTATTATCATATTAATATTATGAAGAAATATAATATACAACTTAATAATATAAATATATATGTAATGTAATAAATAAGGCAGGAGAATACTGTGGCTCGTCTCGGAAATCCACCGCCACACATATTTCTAGCGAATAACAGCATAACTATAATAAATAAGGTGCTAGAATACTATGATTTGACTCCGACAAGACCACACCTATTTTTACTTAATAACAGCAGTATTAAGTGCTTCTGTCTTTTAGTTTGGAGAGTGTGATAAAAGAGGTAAATATTAAGAGCAATAAAATGTTACTAAAGTAATAATTAGCCTTCATTTAAAAAAAACGTCCCTTGTCCGTAATTCGAAGGAGATTTGCGCGGAACGAGCAATATCGCTGAGTGGCTGATATTTAGCATTACGACTGCGTCATTAAACTGAGTCAAGGGATGGGTTTTGCGATGCAATGAAGTTCTTGTTAGACAGGAATTTATTATCATATTAATATTGTGAATATTTCTTCATAAATAACTGCAATAACGGTATAACACTGTGGTTCGGCTCCAGAAGCCACCGCCACACATATTTCTACCTAATAAGAGTAGAAGTATAATAAATTGTGGTTCGACTCCAACAACGCCAAACCAATTTCTATTTAATAACAGCAGTATTAGACGCTTTTGTCTTCTAGTTTGGAGTGTGGTAAGAGAGATAAATGTTAAAAGCAATAAAATTATCTTTGACTAATAATTAACGTCCATCTTAAAGAAATCGCCCTTGTCCGTAATTCGAAGGAGATTTGCGCGGAATGAGCAATATCGCTGAGTGGCTCGTATTTAGCATTACGACTG
>DWRA01002431.1:0-14063 GCA_018250295.1 Spathilepia clonius
CGTCTTTGTGTGTGTCCATGGCACCCACGACACAGGATTCCCTAATCCCACTGTGGGGCTGTGAGTGTATAAAGCGTATAAAGCATCTACCACCTTGCACACAGACAGAAAACAGGTTTGAATCCGGGGATCTTTGTACGACATTTTTGCGATTCTGGCAAAGGGGTTCTACAACTATAAACAATGGAATCAGACGTAGGGTTGAAGAACCCTGTGTTCAGCAACCAGCATTCATCTATTGTGAATTTAGGACCAATGAACATGTATGTACTCAATCAGACTGACTTATTTAATATACAGAAAATCTGAACGAAGTTATTATTGCTGTTTTACGATTAGCCATTCTTTTCTTAGATAATCCGTGGATTTTATCATACTTATTACAAAGTTGCAAACAGTTGATCAAAATAATCGGCTATTAGACTATAATAGGAATCATGTTTGCCGCAGAATTTTCTCGATTCTTCATAATTGAATTCGATTACCCTGTTTGAATATGCAACAAAAGTTAATGAAGTCTACAAGCAGTGCAATGCACTACCAACGACAACTAAGCTCAAATTCTACCTTCCCGTTCCGTATTATATTCGTAATTATGTATATCATATTCAAATAGTTTCTTTAAACATA
Organism: Spathilepia clonius; assembly: GCA_018250295.1. NCBI lineage: Eukaryota > Metazoa > Arthropoda > Insecta > Lepidoptera > Hesperiidae > Spathilepia > Spathilepia clonius. The sequence goes on from DWRA01002431.1 coordinate 631, forward strand.
TTGAAGAGGAACTGAGGATGTATTTCCTTCATTTCTGTGGCTATTTACACATTAGATAAAATAGATATATAGAAATAGATAGATAGATAGAAAAAGATAGATAAAAATATACATTAGAGTGCATAGGCGAATTATGGTATTTTAATGACTATTTTATATAATAATAAAGTGGCTGTGATATACGGACAGACAGACATGATGAATTTATAAGGGTTCCGATCTTTGCCATTTGACTACGGAACCTCAAAAACTGACTATCTTTCATGCATTAGATCTGACGTTTATTAGCAATTCTACTAAGGGGCTGAAGCACCACCGCCACGTCCATTTCGGCCCTACAAAACTATTATTATCGGGCCTATAAAAGAAGTTAGATAGCAAATTAATATCTCCAGAAAAGATAAGAGTTCACCGAGCTGGCTAAATGCGAATTTTCTAGACTTCACAGACCTTTGAGATTTTTTTGCAGTACTCTCAGTCGAATAGGTATCTTCACGACATTTTTCTTTACAGTTTAACAAGTGATAATTATTTACCAAGCATCTATCTACCTTTGAAAAATGAGAGCCTTATTCCCCTCAACTGAAAAGCCAACTTTCACGCACCACGCTGCCACAGCTTAATAAGGATATAGAAAAAAGAAAAAAGTTACCACGTAGCAGCGAGCGCCTACGCCGGCACGTCTACGCCGTCGCAGTTTGTTTCAAAGGGATCTTTGCGACATACACTTCCTGAGATGAATATCGCAATTTTCTTGAAAAATTGTAGTCGGTAATAACCATAGCTATTTTATTTGACCAAATTGAAGTAGTAAGCGCTCATGTAGTACACCTGATAATAAATGATCCATGCCGCCCGTGGACATGTAACCATCTTCATATAACATCTTCCTGAAACCAATCAGAAATGCGTTGCCACTCCTGAAGACCACAATGGTTGTCTTATTATAGCCAAAGTGAAAATGTTCTCTTTATGATCTTAGTTGGTCTCTTAAGTGTCTAATTTAACACATATTCCTTAAACCGCATTTAAATCCAATCCCGTAGCATAAACCGACATACACATTTCGCCATTATACGACACGATGACAGTGACACGACGTAAGTAGCAGTTTTGCAACCACTTTAGCGATAGCAGTTACGACCACGACAATGTTTGTCAATTCGATCGAAAATCTGTCCAGTTGTATACAATTATTGTAAACAGTACGCAACGCAACAGACGAGCGTTATCGGGGGGATGTTATCGGTCCATTCTATGTAGGCCTCGGAGGTGGGTCAATGACGTTCGTTCACCCGCTGCAACCCGCACGTGCTGGCCTCGAGCCCCGCGCCCCGCACCCCCGCCACCCCCTTACGATCGTTACTAATCTACTTGACATTTTGGTTTTTATCCACTCGTGATACAAGATTTTAATGCATTATGCACATTTTATTTTACAATAGGAATAATTAAAAAATACTTGTTGGATTTATTTTACTCGGAATTAAAGGTATCAATTTTATCGTAACGTGAAGCAGAATATTATATTAATTACTTTTAGATTAAACTATTTTATCCTTATTATCAAATCATTGACTTAATCGTTAAACTATTAAACCATGAAACCATTTTTGTACCAAAAAACTATTTTACAAATATTCAATTTTTTTTCTATGAATGATGTATGATCAATTCATAAACAACATTTGGCATATAAAACTCTAAAAATTACCATAGCTAGGCTTTATCAACCATTTTATTATTTCGACAGTCGACTTCTGGTCACTAGCTAGCTAGAAATATAGTTTTTGATTTCCTGTATAAGTACTATTGTTATTTGCTAAATTGTGTATATCGTTTATTCTAAATCTATCAAAGTGAGTGACGGTAATCTAACGCATTTTCTAGGTATTTCGTTCCATTATGTTGATAACAAATTATACAAAACGCTGCCTTCAATCATTTTAACTCTGCCATAGATGTATTTATTATGTCGCTCGTAACTACATAACAACATTTTTATTTACTAGTGATTATTATAAAAACAAAATACTCAATGGCTTAAAAATAATTAATTCAAAACGAGAGTAATCTAGGCAATACGTCATTAGTACAATTTAGAAGTATCCAACGACTCCTCATTTTTCTGAAAGACTCATTTTGACTTCTTGAATACTTCACTAGAAAATGGCGCCTACTGTCTGCTGTTTACAATATTACGTAATAAATTAAATTTCTGTATTAAATATAGATCGAAAAAAATTTGGTCTTCAAAACTGAAAAGGATTGTGCTCTACTTAATTGGTGAAAAATACGTTTATTAAAATATTATAAAGTTACAATAACGGGGAAAATCAAAGTATTTTTTTCGTTCATATTTTTTTTGCTTAGCCCTTTAAGTTGTTTTATGTAGTTCAAAAAACAATCAAAAAGTAGGTTTACATGCGTGCACTAATTGGAACAATGTAAGATTAGGTATAAAGCTAAGAAACCACCCTATACATTGGAATATTTTTCATAACACAATAATGCTATGTGTACTAGATTCATTACAGTAATGACTTGCATTTATATACCTTTTTCTAAACCTTGTAAAATAATGTAATTAGATGGTTTAAACGCGAAAAAAATGAAAATACAATTATTAGCATAGCACAAATTTCCTGTCATTTCGACAAAATAGGATAAACTTCATGCGGTTTTTTAAGGTATCGTCTATAGTGTACATAAAATCTGTATTTTTATAAAATAAAATTAATTAAAGTTTAAATTTAAATTTTTATTTAAGCTATAAATTTATTGTTTTTTTTTACTAATAAATTAATTTACGTATTTAAACATAGCGATATTGTAAAATATAACGAACACACATACACCTACGGTTAAACACATGATACAGCGACACGTCTGCACTCTGAACATTACTGTGCTGCGTTATAATTGAGCATAAGTTCAGTATTGATCGGGCGCTAGTTGCAACTATATCTAGCGTATCTATGTGCCGTTTTCATTGCCATATTCCTGGAGACCGCTATATTTATCAGTTGAGAGGGGGAGGGGCGAGGGGGTTGATCGGCACCGCGCAGGTACTAGGTGGGTCAATGACGTTCGTTCACCCGGTGCAGCCTGGAAGTAGGACGCCACTACATAACCTTTAGCCAGCCTTCCGTTGCTATGCTGCAACGACTTTTTCACGTCTTCACATTTGTGAAGCGTATTTACGCTTCAAATCGAAGCTTGCTTTTCGATCCAATGCGAGGTTTTCATTAAATTGATTGATATATCAATTCAACAACATTCTTTATTCTAATAAATTAATGTTTAAATTGACTATGATTTGTTGGTGTATTTGTCAGTTTTAAGACAATATAATTCTTCCATCTATTAAGCATTAGAAAGAGAATATATATATGTTCAATAGATAATCTAAATGTCAAATATGTACTTTAATTGTTTACCTATTTTTAACAAAGCACATTTATTGATAACCTGAAAATCGTTACCCTTGGCATTAAGTCTTAAATCGTGACTTTGTAATAGATAAAATCACGTGACACGCCTTTCTCACACAATTGTACCTGCATTAATAATAATCCGATTGCTTACGTAATCCGTTAACTTTAAAGATATCAATTTTATTAATATTCGGATTTTTTATATGTAAATTTACCTAACGGTTAGGCTACCTGATGGAAAATAGTAACCGTCGCCTACGGACATTTGCAACACCAGAGGACTCGCCAATGCATCGCCGGCTTTGGAGGAGAGCTCTTTTTACATCTTTCTTGAAGATCCCCACGTTATAGCGCTCCGGGAATACCTCAGGAGGAAGTTCATTCGACATCTTGCACAGTCGCGGCAAAATTTCAACCATATAGGTAATATTTTATACGTCTCGTGCCTGATACGTTCTATGTACGAAGATATAAACGAGACCGAACTCCGATAAGAACAATTCTAACCCAACTATAACGAATAGGACCTTGATTAAAATATATACACTCTACAATTCATAACAAACACAGTAAATGGTAATGAAATAATTAATGCAGGTCATTAACATCACTATTTAAATAAACTACTGTTTTCGGTGGCCTTTGGTTAAGGAATATTTTAAATAATAAGTAAGTAACATAATGTTTGTATTAAACCACAGTAAAAATATAAAAGACATTTTGTTATTGGATAATTTTAAAATAAAATATATAATTTACATAATTATTACGAGACTCTTGACGTGTCGAGTGTCGTGACACTTGAGAGTGGGGGCCGACACTCAATGTCGACACTGAGCATTTAAAATCGGGCTTAGTATTGACGTCACTGTGCATCACTTGTATTAACATAGTTGTTTAGTTTTAAGTTGGTTGAAAAGTAGCTTCTATATTTTCCATAACCGATATAGAAATACTTATTATGTGTTTTTCTGTTATATTGTGGAAGTAGCAAACGAGCATACTGTTCAAGTGATGGTAAGTGGTAACTACCGCCTATGGACATGTGTAATCAACCCTAGATAAGACTAGAATCTTGACGGAGGTCAGTCACAAATGCGGTGCTACTCCTGAGGACTGAGCTGGAATACCTGAGATAAGTATGTCTCCCTTACCACAGCCTTCTAACCAGTCTGGCAGCGCTTAACACTGCTCTTATTAGGTAGAAATAGGTATAGCGGTGGTCACTCCGGAGTCGAACCGCAACAGAATCGTCCACCTTTAAACTACTACTGTGTACTAATAATAACTATGTATCGGTTTAACTTGACCTTCCCTCGTTGGCTTTCAATGTAAATTAGCAATTATCACACCAATTGCTCGAATATAATTGCTGACGTAACTCTGTTTCTCTTTTAATAGGGCTCGATGCTTCATTGAGTTCTCCCGTTTTTGCGAAGCTGTAATTATTAATTTAGTTTGCACGCGTTTGACACGACACTCAATTTCGTCTTAATTGTAATTTTACAATAAATATTGCAAAGTATACGCTTTTATGCTGTTCGGTATCTTAACTGAAATAATTACTATGAGTTTTTTACGTTTCAGCGAATCGAACGTCGTTAGTGAGTGGGCCCATACTTCTCCTAGCAGCGCATACTGCGAAATCTTTAGTTCTGATACGTTCCGTAGGGGCGCTGCTAGGAGAAGTATGGGCCAACTCGTTAACGATGATTGAGTCGCTGTAACATAAAAAACTCATATTAAGTGTACTGGTTTCTAAATTAATTCATTAAATAGTATCCACGCAGTAAAATCGTAAAGACATTTCTACCGCTAAATTTAACATATTATTAGATCGTTACCGCTCTATCTAAAATTCTATGTAACTGGAACTTGGCAATCAATTGTTGTCAAAGATAAGATCAGAGATAACTAGAATAAAATCCAATTGCGAGTTCAAATTGAATTTGATTGACAACCCTAAGCAACGTTCAATGAAGAGTTTGACGTCTAGAGATCATTGAACAATACCTATTGTAGCAAGCTAAATGAGTGAGTACGCGTGAGTGCGAACCTGTTACGAGCACTAAGTACGAATACTAGTAAATCTAACCGAATACTAGTAGATCTAATACTAGTAAATCAACGAAAGTGTTCGCAGAGAATTAGAACGTTACGTAAGTAGCTGACGCGAGTATGTGCAATAGTTGCATCGACTACAGAGTACACCTAAGTACCAGAGTGCTGGAGCCTTCGCGAATGTACTCGTAAAAGTAGATAGAATGTCTAAGTCAGCCAGGCCAGTAGGAGCCAAGGCTAGGTTCTGCATGCGATCCATTGAAATGTAAACTCTATGTCGAGGGAGGTGAGGTCATAGTAGAATGGCGGTGTACTTCAATGACGTTCGTTGACTCGAGCGTTCCATGCCGGCGCATTGCTGTTTTCCTTCTCCGTTTTCATGTATTGATATTAGAAACTGTTTGTGTCATAGCAATATACTTATGCTGTTTACGACGTGATAATAACAATTGTTATTGAATAATTTTCCACGAATTTCGTACAATAAGTACGTAAGAATTTAGAAGTGTGATAAATGTTTATTTATCAAATATTTCCGTTTAGATAACCATTAAAATATTTTTTAAAACAGACAAAATATATTTTACCTCTACACATTAGGCATCTAGATTTATGAACTTCCTAGATTAAATACAATGTCTTAGTAAATATATAATATTATTCTATTAAATTAAGATTACAAACAGTGTTTCCGCGATCAGTTTGTCAATTTCGTCAATAGAAAATAGTTATTTTGAACGTCAGGTTAATTTCATTTGTCGTCTTGTGTTAAAACCAATTCCGATTGAGCTGCCGAGGTCGACATCATTAAGGAAACTGTTCGAGTGCCGGAGGTCCGTAATGAGTGGTCGGGGTGGACGTAAGGTAAATGTAGGGTTGTCATCAAGAATACCATAGATTTTATTCTATGCTAGGTCGAGTAGAAGATAAACGAGTAATTATTTAAGAAAACGTGAACTATTTTATAAAAATAATCTTTCAAAATATACATACAGATGAATGAAGCCTTGTATTGTTAATTATTCGTAATATTTTCATAAATCACATGAATAACAAAATTAAACCGGAACAAAACCGTTATTATATTTTAATTAACTCTGTAATGAGTGAATATATTTTTTGGTTAAACAGTCACAATGTCATATTCCTTATTAATTGTTATATGCAAGAAACTATAGGAAATCCCTCGCCTTTACAAAATTACATACATCAACACTGAACAATACAGACTCTTTATCGCTTGTACAAACATATAAAAAATGACAAAAAAAATGCTATTGTGTGATATAAAAAGTACTGCACTTCAAAGTGACATGTGCTTTTGTGACAAACAAAATGTGTCCACGCATTTACGTATACTGATAATTTTTAAGGGGACTGCCCTCTCCCTCAGCCCTAGCTCGTGACCCAATTTCGCAGCTGCTGGTTTCAGGCGGGCGCGGGCGGGGAGCGGCCGCGTGTCAATGCCGTTCGTTGACTCTATCGACGCGCCGCGGCCTCTGCCTTACATAACTGACAATGCTCGGCGAATGCGTGTGATGTACTAACCAGTGATGGCCTGCCTGACTTACGGCATTAAGGGGTCCGAGGTTCAAACCACGTACGCATTTTTCGCGATATATTAGAATAACGGCGCAGGAAAACAATGTGAGGAAAACTGCACACCTGAGAGTACCTAAAAAATGTACTCAAATGTGTGTGAGGACTAAACCCCTCGTTCTGAGAGGAGACCAGAGCCTAGTTATTGGTGTAATGCCACTACTAGTTAGTGTTCGACAAATCGTGTGGCAGGAATAGATGAACGAATTGTATACGTTAACGCTTTAGCCGACTAAAAACGGTTGTTCCCGCTTCAAATAACTGAACTAAGATATTGCTAGAGGTAGATTTTACCCTATATAATCAACAATTAGTGATCGCCGTGTGTTAGTCCACTACGCCACAATTAATTAATGATAATCGACATGTTGTATGATGTAAATGAATCTTTGACCATATAAAACTACTCTTCCAACAACAAATTGATGTTTCTTCTTGACAGTTGAAGATAAAAGTGTTATAGTTACCAATATTATTTCAGTATCACTAATAGTTTCAATAGAGTTAATGAAGTCATAGTATAGGCTTCATAGTTTTTGCTTTGTTATTAAGATCTGACGTTTTAATAACACCTTATCTCATGCCAATCTCGATGATTATTTTATGATAAGAACATTTACATTTGTGGTTCCAGTCACAGGACAAGGACTTGCAAAGCTATGAATATAAATTACTATAACCGCTAACACCTACGTTACTGATTCATCAAACATTGTACTTCTTAAAATTATTACCGACTGTACTGTATAGATAATAAATGTCATACAAGAATTGATTATGCTTCACGAATAAATTATTAAAAAATTCCCTAGTCAGGACATTTTCAATCAATAAAAATTACAGACTGGAACAAAGAACGAAAGGCATTGCATTCAGCGGTGTCCGAGTAATGAGTTTTAAAAGGTCGGAAATGTGAATGGAGGTTAATGTGAAAAGCGTGGTTGCACGGTTTCAGGGGTCGCAACAATGGCCGGGTAAGGGCGGGCGGTCCGGAGCCCGAAAGTGAAAGATGCGCGGGCGCGGGGGCGGGCGCGCGGGGCCGGGGACGAGCGGCGCCGCGCGGCGGCCCTAGCGAGCCGAGTGCACCGCGCCGCAGCCTCACGCAAACAAAACTTTAGTTACTAACCTACTTCCGTGCGCGCGCCAACCGCGAGCGCGACTCCCGCTCTACGCTCGCTTCTACCATTGGCTTTCGTACCTCGGACGTAACGCTTATCTATGACACCGTTCAGTGATGAACTATTCTATGAAAAACATTTGACGCCACGATTGTTCGCCTCATCTGAGACGCGCGCTTAATTCTCACAGGGGAGCGGCTTTTAACAAAATGTATTACGGTGAGATGAGTGTACAAATTGTACAGCTTTTATGTTATTATTTTCACGGCGGCATGCACCTCGATGTCTCGTAGCTTCATTCATTCGATGTGTATTAAGAACACGCTGATACAGCACGTGTTGATTCATAATTTAGTTTATTGGTTTAATAAATAACTTTCAGTTCTCATAGTTTTCTTAGCCTACATTTTTTTATAAATGAATAAATAGTCCTAAGGCGCACACACACGCACAACTGATTGCAGCTTTAATGAATCAGGCTTCTTCGATGAGTTATTTGAAACTTAACTTTTAATTTAATGATAAAAATAACACTTGACGAACGGTAGTCACTTATTCAAAAAGTTATCTACGTTTAGGAACGCCCCGGTAATGAAGGAAAATTCTTACACGTTTTAAATTATGATTTTTTTTTGTTTTTACACGCTCATTTGATGTGAAACAGTTTCTTACAACTTCTAAAGTTTATTTTAAACTGTTGTGATCATAGTTTATTGTATGCCGAACTGTATATTATCTACAGATTTTTTGTATTAGATCGACATAAAATTGAATACTGTGTTAATGTATTTGTATATATTTAATCTTGTGGATTACTCTTATTTTTATGAATTAGATGGAAGTATTTGAAAAAGCAGTTTTGTTTATATTAAAAAACCATAAAATTGCGCGTTAACTAAAATTATAGCCACATTGGCGGCAGGTCGGCCATGTTGGATTTTGTTGGGATGACGATAGTGCTGCCATCTGTCGACGATGGTGAATAACATTTCAAGCTTTGCTTGTAGTTTCAAGGCCTATATTAAATTAGCACTAAAAGGTATCAAAAACACTTACAAAACGTTTTACTATGGTCGTAAATTAAAAATTAACGACTTTCAAAGTATTTTGTTATGTGGCCTACGCTTAACTCGAAATAATTCTACTTTAATATCACAAAAAAGTCTATTGTAACTTCTTTAATAATCCTTATAGCAAAATAAAAAATGAAATTAGGCTTTTTTAAAAAAATGATTGTGTTATTTTTATATCACCATGTTAGCTTAGCTATAAAATAAAGAAGATTATTTTTGACTATGACCTTTGTCCCGTAAATCAAGATCAAGAGTATAAATAATAACTCTAGAAAATTAAAACATTTTATTTATTCAAAGCATACTTTATATTTATAAAAATCCCTTGTATGTTTTGTTTGTTTATGATATACAATAAAAATACTGAATAAAATACTGAACAGATAACCCTTTCTTTTGTAGGAAGTCGGTTAAAAATAGGTATTGTTATTGAAAATGCTGCAATTTAAGGTAACAATAGTGTTTTGGAGATAACCTATAAATAAAGCATCTTTGAAATCAGCAAATCAATAACACTCTACAACTATGTATAATATATAACAACATAACAGTTGTAAACTAAGGTACCAATGTGACATTTCGTGCGAGTATGCCGTGAGATCTACTTCCATAGTAGTGCGTCACACAAATGTGCGTGCACACACGAACACTACACTCGCGTCGGCGCCGCGGATTTTTGACGAAAACTCCGCACGGGCACCTCGTGTGGGCAAAGAAACTAGGTCGGTTCACTGACCCATATGTTTATCTAACGATTGTTGCACGCCCGCGCCTAACGCCTCCTTATCATATCATTTCGTTCGCGTTTCAGTTTAAGTTATCTGCCGGGCAACCTGTCTCCTGCACTGTCCCTATAGATAGTGCACCTTGTACATAAACAAGGTTTTATTACTGTAAATACACATGTAGATTAAATTAAATAGATTAGTTAATAGTTTATAGATTTACAAAATGTAATCACATTGTTTGAATATAAAACAATATTTCAAATTATATCCAGAGAAAAAAAAACCTCTTGGGATTGTAACCCTTTCGCCTAAACAGACTGAACATACTGTCCAGATCAAGTAGATTTTCAAATTCTATTAAAAAGTAGAGCAACTATTTATACGGTTGAAACTTGAACATTTGGCCAGCTAATTATCTTTGTATCACGTTCGCCACTTATCATCTGCGCCTTGGGGATCTCGATACACGGACGTGACCTAAATATTCGTAATTTTTTAAGAGAAAGTCACATCTGCCAAAAGCCATAGCAATGTTTGAAGTCTGCGTAGTCGAGTGATGATAAGATAGGCTGTTTAAGGAAAAATTTCGAAGTGAAAAGTAGAAAGTTAACATTTTTAGAGTTGTGTCACTGCGTTACAGTTCTGTTACAATTAATTAGTTTTGGACTTTTACGTATACATTTTTATGATATTTTGGAACTCTAGCTCCTACTTTTTACAAACTAGCTGCACCTGCACTTTTATCCGCGTTGAAAAAAAGTTATATGTTATACATATAACCGAAATTTTATATCTTCAAAAATGTATCATAATGAAGCGGGCGTGTTAAGTTTTATCGATGTTTTTTTTGCGTGGTAGCCTAATACAAATTCTGAAATAAAGTAGCATAAATTACTCTTTATAACATCAGTTATCTGCCGATAAAAGACCCCTCAAAAACGGTCTAGCTGTTTCAAAGATTAACCAAAAAAAATAGAAAGATAAAAAAGATACCGTATATCCTTTCATATGAATTAAGTAAAAGATATTTTAATATTACAAGCAGACACTTCAATTTATTTGTAAAGTTAAACTTGAATTCTGTATTTATCTTAACATAACGTATGAAATCCGTTGCTTTTAGATTAATAGATTTTGCACGTTTCAAAACTCAAGAGAATTTTCTGAAATAATATATTTATTAAAATTAAAATTCGTAATTCATGCTAGCGGGCGGTAATTATTTAAACTTTTAATTTCAAAAGCTATTTCCATACTTATAATAATTAATTTTAACCAGTTGTGGCTAAAATGTCTGTAGATTAGTAATATAACGAGAGTCTAACTTTCTAATATTATGTTATTAATATGTCTAGAAAATTTCACAAAAATATCTGTTATTTTATTAAAATCGCCTGTTAAGAGTATATACACAATATATTAGTAATATTTTGTGGAACAAATATCGTCAAGATTGCCTACTTATATTGACATGGGCGGTCGTAAACAATATTACTAAGAATTATTATGTATGTAATTTTAACATTTACGCAAAGAAGTTATTATCTAAACGATAGTAAAATTGGTTAATAATATTTGATTCACGTATTTTCTGAAAACACGTATATATACATATGAGCTTTTTAATTGACTACGGCGTAACAAAAACACCAAAGCTCAAATAAACAAATAAAGAATTACTATCCCAATGTTTGGAAAAGTTCTACTATCATTCCTTTACGACACTGAAAAAGTTACAAACTTCACACTTATTCCAAAACTCAGATTATTCTTGGGGTTAGGTATTCATTTTCTCGCGATATTTGACATACCCGTTAAATCAAGTCATAACTAATTCCTAATACGCATGTATTAAAAAAATATTATATTCTCAATTAAAAGTCTAAAATGATAGCACCAAATTCACTGCAATAGATCAAATATTAGACGAAAATAAAATACAACAAAAACAACGATCGACAAGTCGCGCAACGCGCTCAAGGTCGGAGAAAGTTAGAGAAAGGATATACAAAGCGAACTGACTGACGTCACACTACTTCGCAACCGGGCAATTCGCGGCTGCTAAAACATTCAAACAACCATTTACGGTAAATAACTTGTAAAATAGACACTTAGATAATACTACCCAATTTACATTCGCGATCAAAACTTCAACCGTAGCTTAACTACGTATTCCGATTTGACAATATAATTTTACCCCAAACGTTGGCATTTAGGAGTCGTGTGCAAGATCGCAAATAGCTTTTTCAGTGTAATATGGTCGTATCGTAATGTTTAGAAGCGTGGGCCATTAGCAATTAGTAACCTAAGCTCGTTACCTTCGAACGCTGAGGCAGCCCTTCATTTTTGTTAGCGCCGTCCGTACTCTACCTTTGTGAAGGTGAACGGTACTCCGCTGACTAAAATCATAGTTAGTTTATCTCGCTCTCGTTCATAGTTCGATTATTAGAATGACAGAGATAGATAGAATTAGATGTTGTTATTAGTTACTCTAACGCGCGCTAGGTATAAGGTCGCTCGGACAAAACGTAGATGCGTCAACGAACGCTGGCAAGGTGACGCATTGTCACTAGGAATGTATTATTGTAATATAGGATGCTAGGTGCGTAATAGAGCTGCATGTTGAAAAATTCATTCTATTCATACGCTTATAACTGATACATATATGTAACGGGTTTCTATCGCTAAAACATTCAAACGCGAAGGATAATACGATTTACATACCATTTCTAATACATATGTTTTCCCTCATACAATGCTAATATGAGTATGAGGTATAATATTAAGTACTTATTTATTCCTTTTTCCTCGTCTAAACATCATATTGTTTAATTCTGTTACTAAGGAATATCTCATTGGTTACACCTATATGAGTACTTTTTATTTCCCATAAAGCATGTCATATTTCAACAAAAAATATAGAATTGCACTAAAATCTAAATAGATAATTTTATCACTATGCAGCTCTTATAAAAGTTATTAAACAAAATTATATTTACACTAGCTATATTCCCGGTTTCAATTGCGTTAAAATAACGTAACATGATATATATCTAACCGAAATTTTATATCTACAAAAATTTAAATAAAATGGAGGTTTAATTTTTTTTAGCGTGGAACCTTAATACATTTTCTAAAATACTTTTTTAGCCTAAGTTACGAATAACATAACCTGTTTTCCAATGAAAGTCTCGTCAAAATCGGTCTAATTTCTTAGCTTAGATCAGCTAAAACAGAGACAAAATAACATTTAATAAAATGGTTTCGTAGTAAGTTGTAAGTTAATTGTGGTAGAACCCTTTGTAGTTCGACTCCGGCGGCACCACCGCCACACCTAATGCTGCCTAATAACAGCAGTGTTAAGCGCTGCTGTCTTCTGATTTGAAGGGTGTGGTAAGGGAGATAAACTTAACGAGG